>JASAND010012492.1:0-20065 GCA_030248195.1 Trissonchulus latispiculum
TAATTAGCTGGCGCCAGGCCAACACCTTCTCCAGGAGACGCGCAGACGTCTCTCTTATACTGTTTTAAGGACGCTATCGCGCCCCTACATAATTACTGGTAAGTTTTAGAAGTGTTTAAATGAAAAAATTTGTGATTTTTCCTCAAAATTTTGTTAATTTTTTTCCAAAATTATTAGCTTTGCTTTGCGTTTGCTCTATTTTTGAAGCCCGAACTTAATTTGGAAGTTTTCTTAATTTTTCATAAAGTGCTCGATTTTTTTGAAGTATGTTATTTGTCAGTTCAACGAGAAACTAACTATTTTTGAATTTAACTGGTCAATTTAAACATTTCAGCTAACAGCTATACTCTTAATTACAACAGACCACTGTTCTTTGTTGCTACAACACTGAAGCCCTGCTTGCTTTTGCCTGCAAGGACAAAACATGCTTGATGGCACATCTTTTTAAATGGAAGCTGTAGCAAACGAGCTTTATACTTACATCTAAAATCCAAAGTTATGAAAAAATAAAAAAATTATTTGAAAGATCTCACTGCTCCCAGAAACTAAGGTAACTGGGATTCGTGTCCATAGTCTGTTGAAACTTCGTTTGGACAACATTTTTCACAATTGCTTAGTTTGAACACGTCGAAAAGCTTATAAAAGTGGTCAAATGGCGCTTACATGCTGAAATATTCGTTAAGACAGGCTACAAGTGTTATAGAAACAAATTTTGAGACACTCCGACATGATTAGGGCAGCGGAAAAAAAGTCAGAAAAAACCGGAAAAAAGTACTTTTTTCCGCACGACTTTTTTCCGGAAAAAACCAACCCTACTGGGGAGGCATACACATAACCAACCAGCGCTCTATCAAATTACAAGGCCTTACTTTACAGAAAATCTATCCTGGTCCGCTCACATCATGAGTAAAGCTGGATCAGCGGGACGACTTCTGGGTATGCTGAGACGACACCGAGATATTCTGTCACAGAAGGCTTTAATTTGTACTACAAGATATGGGTTTCATAGGCAATAATTTTTCTATCTGTAGTTATTCAAGCCAGGGGCGGATCCAGGGGGGGGGCGCCCCCCCGTCGCGATTCGAAGGTAGGAAAAATTAAGGAGAGAAAGAGGAAAAAGGGCAAAAAACCAAAAAATTTCGCGCCTTCGGCGCGAATTTTCTACTTTTTAACCTCATATATATTTATTGCATTTGTGAAGAAAAACCTTGAAATGCATCCGATTTTACGGAGAAAATTAAAAGTTTTGCCTAAAAATGTCAAGAAATTTAAAAAATTTGTTCAGTTCTTCAGTATAAAAAGAATGAAAGATCCGAAGACCGATTTTATTGCAAAAACAAAAAATTTCTTCAACTTCTGTGAGGCTCCGCCCCCCAGACCCCCCCGCTGGAAAAATTTTACCGCCCCCCATAAGAAATCCTGGATCCGCCAGTGATTCAAGCTACAAAACCCCCTTATGAGCAGGGTTTTTTTGCGTCCAGATGTGCGTCTGGACGCAAAGTTTCTTATCTGGACGCAACGAAATTTTAACGGGACGCAAGCTAGACGCAACAGTATTTCGGGACAAAATTCACTTTTGTAAGAGTAAAAACTGTAGATGTTTCCAGTGCCAATTTTCTTTGAGTTCTGGGAGCTCCACACCAGACCCCTGGTGTTTACCACTTTGTCGTGGAATGCCAAGGTGCAAGATCATGTTATTTGTTAAGTCGTTGTCCACCTGTATTCATAGATCTTTTTGAACTCGCAAATTTCACATCAATAAGTAAAACATTACAATGTGCATAACCGTGAACATTTGAGTTTTTAACACAATTTTGAAGAATAATACTACACCACGCACACATGCTGCAATTTACGCAAAGAACGAAATAGCATTTGATGCTTTAGTTAGATGTAACAGATATATACCAAATTAATTTTCTTTTCAACATTTTTATTACGGATTTATTCTTAATTGCAAAAAATCTCCAACTACTGGGGGGCTCCGTCCCCCAGACCCCCCGTTGATCATTTACACTGATCTTTCGAGGAATCAGTAATTCTCAGAGTTTTGAAAATGGACTTTGTGTTTTCATATTTACTACCTTTCTTCTTAGTGACTACCTTTCTCCTTAGTGATATTAATTTAATAACTATTATATATATTTCATTAATTTTTAATACCGTAATTAGTTTATCTATATATAACATTGAAACATCAGAATAATGTGTGTCAATACAATCGAAAATTACGCACAAAATGGGCTAGATGCTACAGACGCTAAATTAATCTTTTCAAACATTTCCATTACGGATTCAATCCGTAATTGCCAAAAAATCTCCAACTTCTGGGGGGCTCCGCCCCCCACCCTAGCTCCCCCGGTACTCACTTTCAATACTGTTTTCACTGATCAGAAGTTCTCAGAGTTTTTGAAACTGAATGTATGTTTGATATTTACTACCTTTTTCTCAATGCTATTCCTACATATTTCATTAATTTTTAATACTTTAGTTAGTTTAACTATGCATGACATTGAAATATCGGAATAATGCGTGTCAATATTATTGAAAATTACTGAAGGTATTGCGTTAGATGCAACAGGTGCCAAATAAAATCTTTTTAAACATTTCCATTGCGGATTATTCTGGAATTGCAAAAAAATTCTTCAACTTCTGGGAAGCTCCGCTCCCCAGACCCCCGCCGTGTACATTGCCCTTATCGCTGTTCTATAGGTACTTTGTATTCCTGCATTAGGAATGTTAAGCAGCATCAACTTTCTAAATAGTCTAAATAGTGTTACACTAAAGAAATTATCAAAATTTTTATAAATAAATCAATTTTTTGCACAGAAAACACGATAAAACAAGAATTCTACCTGGACGCAAAATTTCTTACCGGACACAACTTAAACTTAGCGGGACGCAAGGTTGACGCAAATCCGAAAACCAAAAAACCCTGCTTATGAGACATCAAAAGCGAGAAACCGGAAAAACACATCTCTCGTAAGCGATTTTTGGGGCAACTTTTTAACGGAAAGTGGTACGGGGATGAAACTTGGCAAATATACTAAACTCGACACGTACAATTTTTGGCACACATAATCAGCGCAGCCTTGTTTTACACGGTCATTCGACCATTTTCACTCATATTATAGGGGTCGCTGCCGCGACCCCTATGATATATATATGTGATATATACATACATACTGAATTTTCGGGCGGATTCATTCCCGGGGAGAGGCGAGCCAACGTTATAAAAGCAAGCGAGGAGAGGAGACGAAGGGTGAACTACTACACCTGCATTCGCTGTAGGGAAACGATATCGATATTTTCATAGTTGTATAAAACATCGATATCGATATTTTATACAACTAAGCTCATAAAAACGAGCAGTGTTAGTACTAACCACAAATCCATAGTTTCCCTTAATAGAAATGTCAACAATTCGACCATGCCGGCGAAATAATTTGTCCAAATCCCGCTCACCAGCTCGTATGGGCAGATTCCCAACATACAAACGAGCAGTCATCTTAGAGCACGTTGTATATAACTATATATATACCTAAACTAAAAAAATAGATATTATTGCGTTGCTTTATATACAGTCTCTTTTTGGTGTGTTTTTTGGGGGGTTGGGGGATGGAATATCCCAGTAGTCAGGGGGGAGGATTGAAAACACGGGAAGTCGTGGGGGGAAAGGGGGGAAGTGAGGAAAAAGGGGAATGGGGGGGGGGGGGAGGGGGGTTGATTCTTGGACGATTTCGATTCAAAATCAAATTTTTGAAGTCATCAAATTTGGTATCAAATGAGTTATATATATAATATATATATATATATATATATATATATATATATATATATATATACAAGAACCAAAAATGCTCCTTCGTCGCATGTAAAATACATATGAGTACTCTCAGGCAGGTTGTACAAACACGAAAACTAGCCTGTAAAATGCATATGAGTGGCGTTGAGGTTGTAAATTAAGGAAAACAAGTTGCAACGGCTTAACATATGAGCCTGTCCTATAACGAGGCTCATATTGGCGTATGTCATAATATAATTTGTCGAAATTTGACTTTCATATAAATAGCACGTAAAGCTTTTCATTACAAAATTGTCCTTCACACATCTTGTCGCTAAGACATTATACTGTGCATACGCATTATACGGCATGCCACTCTGCGCTCTGACTCAGAGCCATGTGGGGAAAGCATTACGTATATATGTGAGAGTAGTGTGTCATAGTGTTCCGAGAATACAGTAGGTGTACTATAGTGCTTCCGGAAATAGTAGGTGCCATGGTGTTTCGGGGAACATCAGCTTGCATATGTACAGTAAACTTGAGGTGTCGTAGTTCACTTTTCTGTCCATTTCTTTCAAGCCACAATGTTAACATGTTATGTCTATTCATTCGTTTTTTCTTTAATATGATGACCTGATGATCTTTAAGATGGCTGCACTGTGACGCCAATATGAGCCTCGTTATAGGACAGGCTCATATGTTAAGCCGTTGCAACTTGTTTTCCTTAATTTACAACCTCAACGCCACTCATATGCATTTTACAGGCTAGTTTTCGTGTTTGTACAACCTGCCTGAGAGTACTCATATGTATTTTACATGCGACGAAGGAGCATTTTTGGTTCTTGTTTTCCATTCTTTTACATATGTATGCGCAAAAAAGAACCAACATAATATATTTCCGAACACCATGCGCAAGCAGATTCTATTTTGACCACTTTTCGAAAATTTCACATTTGACCCAAAATCACTTACGTCCCCACCCCACCCCACCACAGCACGCTACAGCCACTTTGAGCATGCAATTCTATGACAAAAGTTGCTCAGCTCACTTAGGGCTTTCATTTGGTACCAAATTTGACCACTTTTGAAAAATTTCATTTTTGACCGAAAATCGCCTAAGTCCCCACCCCACCCCACCACAGCACTCTACAGCCACTTTGAGCATGCAGTTCTATGACAACAGTTGCTCAGCTCGCTTAGGGCTTTCATTTGGTACCAAATTTGACCACTTTTGAAAAATTTCATTTTTGATCGAAAATCGCCTAAGTCCCCACCCCACCCCACCACAGTACTCTACAGCCACTTTGAGCATGCAGTTCTATGACAAAAGTTGCTCAGCTCGCTTAGGGCTTTCATTTGGTACCAAATTTGACCACTTTTGAAAAATTTCATTTTTGACCGAAAATCGCCAAAGTCCCCACCCCACCCCACCACAGCACTCTACAGCCACTTTGAGCATGCAGTTCTATGACAAAAGTTGCTCAGCTCGCTTAGGGCTTTCATTTGGTACCAAATTTGACCACTTTTGAAAAATTTCATTTTTGACCGAAAATCGCCAAGTCCCCACCCCACCACAGCACTCTACAGCCACTTTGAGCATGCAGTTCTATGACAAAAGTTGCTCAGCTCGCTTAGGGCTTTCATTTGGTACCAAATTTGACCACTTTTGAAAAATTTCATTTTGGACCACCTGACCCCTTACCGACCTGACCCCTCAGACGGTCAAGTGGAGCCAGCCCAGCAACATGGGTGCGTTGTACAGCAAAACGGACACCGGAAATGAGCTGGGCGCACCAGAAAACCCCTATAGAGAAAGTTTTGAGAGGCCAAGTAGAGCCTAGTATGGACCTCCAGGAAACGGTTGCCGACATGACCCTCCAGACGACAAAGTGGAACCAGCCCAGCAACTTGGGTCAGTCGGGCAGCAAAATTGATAGCGGGAATCAATTCTCCGTCCGCAAAAACCTTTGTATGCAAGATGTGAGGCTTCCAGCTCGCAAAATAAGCGAAAAAACTATGTTCAAAGTTGGACCCAAAATTCACCAACTTTGGCAGGCCAGTACCCAAAAATTACGCTCAGGGCCGGAAAATCATATAGCAATTGAACGACCCTGATATGTGTCCTATTCAGCCATATAGGCAGTATTGCCCCATATATAGCCCAGTCTGACTTATTACGGCGCCTTTGAAGCATACTTTTTGGCCATTTTAGCGTTTTGGCCGACTTTGGCCCCCCGCCAAAAATTTTTTCCGGCCCTGGGAGGCATAAAAACTAGCCTATCGGCTTATTTTTGTTGCGTACTCCAAGAATATATATGGTTTTCATAGGCAAAAATTTTTCTATCTGTTGTTATTAAAGCTACAAAACCCCCTTACCAGACGTCAAAGCGGAGAACCGGAAAAAAAATCACTCTCGTAAGCGATTTTTGGCGCAACTTTTTAACGGAAAGTGGTACGGGGATGAAACTTCGCACACATACTAAACTCGACACGTACAATTTTTTGCGCACATAATCTGCGCAGGATCTGCGCAGGAATCTGCGCAGCTTCTGCGCAGCCTTGTTTTACACGGTCATTCGACCATTTTCACTCATATTATATATAGGGGTCGCTACCGCGACCCCTATGATATATATATATATATATATATATATATATATATATACATATATATATATATATATATATATATATATATATATATATGAAAAATATCCGATGCCCATCACTAGTTGGCATGTCTTTTTCTGTTTTTCCTGATTTTTTCTTACCCTTCAAATCGTGACGACGGGGCTGGCATCCAGACAGACACGGAGATTTGGGGTAGGGGGCTCCCTCCCCCGGAATCTTGGGGGGGGCCTTTTTGAGCTCCCCCGCGCCGCCCCCCCCCCCCCCAAAATTTTTCTATTTTTATGCCAAAAATCGCATTTTTAGCCATTGCTGTTGCCAAAAAACATTCACCCATGAAGTAATTTTGACACTAGACAGGGGTGGGTTTTAAACTAGAAAAGTTGATTGGCACTATGTTTCAAAGTCCCGGGCCCCCCTTTGCGATTTGGGCCCCTCCCTTTGGGGTGTCCGGCTCCCTAGAAAAATTTTTCAGCTGTTTATAAGCAGTTTGGGCGTTTTAAAATTTTTTTAAACCGGCAAATAGTTGCTAAAAATCGACAAATTTCTGCTAAAAATTGAAACTTTTTACTAAAATTTGAAATGTTTTGGGAAATGAAGGTTAAATTTGCTAAAATTTGGCAAAACGTTTGGATTTCCCAAAAAAAGGTCGCTAGAGTCTTGGGTCGGGCACCCCCTTCAAAAAAACCTGGCACTTCAATTTTGACAAAAACTTCAAAATTTTAAAAATATTCTAAGCTTTTCTCTAAAATAGTTTTAAAAATAACTTTAAAAGATTGTAGCTTGGCTGTATGACAGAAATCCACAGGGCAGCGAAAAATTGCCAGAAAAATTGAAACCTTAAGTCTAAAATAAAAATTTCCCTGGGTTTTCTTTAGTGAGTTGGGGGCGCCCCCACTTTTTGGATCCCCCCACTCGACCCCCTTCCCCTACATTTTCGGGCTTCCCCACCTCACTTCACCGGCGTATCCAGTATTTTGAAAAGGGGTGGGTCCAAGAATTTCTATCCTCCTCACCCCAGGACCACCCAACCAGGGGCGTATCCAGGGGGTGGTCCAGGGGGTCCGCCCGGGTCCGTGTTTTTGAGCCCTGACCCCCCCATCTTCAGCGGAAGGTGATCATTTTTCACTAAACTATATATATATTGAAAAGCAAATAAAAATAGAAATTTCGCGCCTGCGGCGCGATTAGTATTTACAATATTTTAAGAATGACCTTATGACCAAGTCAAAATGTGGAAGTAGCACTCAACTTAAATAAAGAAAGCAAAGTTTCTATTTTGTTTTAACAGTGATTTTTCTCAGATTTCGAGGGCTGCCGCCCCTAATCCCCCGCTCTATATTGTCTTTTTAATTTATGTTAAGCTTCGACAAAGTTTGAATAGTCACTCAGTATTTCACTCAGTATATATATGCGTAGATTACGAGACTTCATGCTACATCCTTCAACTGCATTTTTGATGCACGTTTGTCATCATAGGTGTGTTAGGGGGGGGGGACCCCTCCCCCAAATGGAGGGGTCGCAGACCCTCCCTCCTAAAAAATTTTTCTACCCCTCCCCCCAGATCGGCCTTCGCCCGACCAGTGTTTTTTTTGCTCAAAAAAGTGCGCAATGACACACTTTTTTTCTGAAATGAGCAAAAAATTTTGGGCTTGTGCGCCCGCGTGCGCACCTTTTCTAGCGACACGGAGAGAAAATTACTAAAATTTAGTTGCTCAAAGTGATCAGAAAAATTGCTCCTGGCTCTCAATTTCACAAAAATCTCCAATTTTTCCTGGGGGCTCCGCCCCCAGACCCCCATCCTTACTTGCCTGCTACTGGTTTATCGCTAAGTTGCGACCTAACTTTCAGTAAACATGCTAGCATTAATATACAAGCACCCATGGCCTAAAGGACGTGTGATTTTCTAGCTTGTATGTGCAACGCGCATTACATATTCAAGTTATGAAATAGCTGATTGCTAAATTTTAATTTTAGTTCGCAGTTTCTGGAGAAGTGTACAAAACTTTAACTAGAGGTTCCGTGACAGCTAGGTTTACGTATGTTATTATCCGTGTTTTCTCCACCCACAGACAGTTCAAAAAGCATTTAAATATAGAGATGCTCTGGGCTGAGCCCTGAAAATTACTGAGTCAGATGTCGGAATCATTTTTTGAAAACTGCGTAATTTTCGATTAAATTTCAAACTAGCGTGTATTTTTATTTTTATAAAAAGCAGTGAGGATTCTTAGGTGGCAAACAACTTAAAAATTGCCAAAAGGTTTCATTATTTTGCTAAATTTACAGAATAAAAATTTACTTTATATCAATAAAACTTGAAGATTATCATACGTAGTTAAATGGTTGCTATTTTAAAAAGTATTTTGCATCTGCGCCCAAGACCCGTCGTTGCAAAATTAGGTTAGTTTGCAAATTTATTCAGCCATTAAGTTCTGGCATCTTATAATCAACAGCTCTGAACATTGTAGAAAGGTCATGCAATTACGTACTAATAAATGCAAAACAAATTTTATGCTAAATTTTAGCATTTTTCCTGCTATGCGCACTTTTTTTGGAAATTGCGCAAAAAATTTTGGGGCAGTGCGCAGAAGAGCGCAAAAGTGTCCGAGCAAAAAAAACACTGCGCCCGACCCCCCCCTACCTAAATTTTTGCAAATTTTTAGCCAAAAATTCGAAAATTTTCAAAAAATTATCGAAAAATTGCAAAAATTCGCCTTATTACCTTAATAATCGCTAAAAATAGCTGAAAATTGAGAAACATTTTCAGTTTTTTAGCGAAAAACCGATTTTTTGCCGACCCCTCCCTCGAAAATTTTTCTTACCCCTTCCCCCAAATCGACTTTTTCTCGACCACCCCTCCCCTTTTTTTGCCAAACCCCCCACCCTACTTTTTTCAAACTCCCACCCCCACTTTTTTCGCCAGCCACACCTATGTTTGTCATAACATTTTCGCTCAAAATTTTTGAAAACTTTCTCTCCGGATTTTCTCGGCTTGCGAGCACCGATCCGAGCATGCCAGTATTTAAGAACTTTTATCGCGTAAATGCTAAAAACTACCAGGGATAGATCTGGATGGCAGTCATTCGGTTTTAGCAAAAAATTCTTATTTTGCCCTCAAAAAGTGTTAATTTTTAAAAATTTTCTGGTTTCTGCAAAATGAAAGAAACTGAACATTTGAAGAACGATTTAATCTAAAAAGCAAAAACTTTCTTAAACTTCTGGGGGGCTCCGCCCCCACACCCCCCGAATGGTATTCTGTTATTCTGATTATAGCAAGCTTAACAAAAAAATCACCCGAAATTTTAACAAAAAAATCACCCCACCCTGACTCACAGGAAAGACGTAGAGACCCAAATTTTTGCATGGTGACAGCCACACATCTCGACATTATAGCCTGTGAGTTTGAGCCCCTAGGCCCTCTCCATGTGTTCAGGGCACACCTTTAATTGAGGGTACACAAAAATGACCTCAAAAACGTTCATGACCGAAGTTCGAATTTCAGCTGCTATTTACTAAGGGAAAACCCTAGGCAACCCATATTGTGCATGTGACATGTCCTGACTGTGGGCTATCGATACATATATATATATAGAAGCAGGGGCGCAGCCAGGGGGCATGCGGGGCATGCGGCCGCATGCCCCGTCAGGATTTGGAGTGAAGGTTGGAAAAGTTAATTTGATCAAAGCAGAGCAAGAAGAAAACAATATTGCGTCGTCTGCGCTAATTAAATTTGAATTTATAACTGCAAAAATAGCAATATTCAAAAACTTCTAAAGTATATGCCTACGTATCTTTTACGTGTTAAGGTGGTGGTATCCTTTTGTACAGTTCTTTTGTGGTTATTTTTTGAAACGCTGTAACTTTCGCAATTTTTTGAGTTGGGAAGAGTTTTATACATCGTTTTAAAGCACATTCACATGAGCTTACGAAACTAACAAAATTAGCAAAAATTATCAAAAATTTTCTTACATACTGACATCTGTCAGGATGAATATAGACCAAAAAATTTTTGAACATCGATTTCTCAAAACTGTAGAACCAGCCGAAATTTCTTCTTGTGCCATGATATGAAGGACATGTGGGCCGAAGGACAGTTTCTTGGATTTGGCTCAAAACCTCACAATACTCCAGAAAATAAAGCGAATGTGCTGTGACCCGAAATTTCGAAACTTTGTATTCAGTTTTCTCGCAACTGGAGATGTTTTAGCTCAAACCAAGAAAATTGACTCTCTGCAATTAGGGCGAATTTCATCCAGCCAAAAATTACGCGAATCCATTGCGTAGTTTTTGAGAAAACGATTTTCAAAACAAACTAATCGCAGTTTTGCTAAAATAGTCTTTCGGCCAAATATCTAGCTTAAAGCAATGAATACCAGTCTGTAAGATTCGGCAGTCATTTTGAAAAACTGATTTTTTCGAAAATCACCATTTTTCCCCAAAAGTCGTTTTTGGCTTATGCTGACTTAACCACTAGAGACAGTCAATTCGTGGAGGAGCTACACAGAAAGTTCAGCTATTTTCCAGGAGCTCCAGAACTCCCGACTTGAATTCCGGCCTTCAATTCCTCCCAAACCGCCATGGGATCTAGTGCCTACCGTTAATATCAACAGCAGCGGAATGGGCACAATTCTTGACACAGAATCTCTGATCCTAGCCTACACGGATGGTTCTGCTACTGCCGGCACAGAAAATGGAGGAGCCGGAGTATATATCCTGAAGGCCTCTGGGGAGGAACTGGAACTCAAACAGTCTGCTGGAAAACATTGTTCCAGCTTTAGAGCAGAGCTCTTGACCATAAGATTGGCCCTCACTTGGTACCATGAATACAGAGGTGCCCGTACAGGAATGGATCGTCTCAAAATACTGACGGACTCAAAATCTGAGATCTGGAGATTGCTGTATGACTTGGATGGCCTGGTCTCCTTTCAATGGGTCCGGGGACACACTGGAATCGTCGGAAATGAAAAAGCCGATCAGATAGCGAAAGATGCATCGCTATTGCCCCAGGATGAAGCAAAAATCGACGTGGGCACACTGAAATGCCTGTTGAGAAGAAGGTCAAGAGCGGATTGGAGAATGAGAATTAGTAATGATTCCGTCTTGTTGGTCAATCCATTCCTGAAGAACCCACCGGACGATAAGGAGTCCGGGCTGTCGAGGAGTCAGAGACATATTCTGTCCCAACTACTTTCTGGTGGCCACTGCTACCTGCTGGCCTCCTACAGACACAGAATTGGAAGAGAAACCAGCCCGCTGTGTCCGCGATGTAAGGAAGAAGACGATGATATGGAGCACTTGCTCCTTACCTGCCCTGCCTTAGCTACCCAACGGGTGCAAATGTTGGGGGTGGCTCCTACCTTGGATCTGCTTTATACCAACCCAGTCCTGGTGGTCCGGTTTTTGGAGGTGGCGGCTGGGCTTTTTCTAGGCGAAGAAAGTGGGTGGGGAGAGTGGGGGGAGCCCCCCCCCACTAGTGGGGGGAACTCAAAAGTGGGGGGGGGGAATCCAAAGTGGTGTAAAATCGCTAAAAACGCAGTAAAAATAGCCTGTTTTCTACATATATATACAGCTATAACTATGCTAAAAAGTGCTCAAAAATCGAGTTTGAGCACCAAAATAAACGATTTTTGACAAAAAATTCCGGCGAAGCCGGAAAATTTTTGCAGATTTTGACCAAAATCCTAAACATTTGGCATTTTCTGGGCACCTTATGGTGTGTGGGGGGGGAAGCCCAAAAAAGTGGGGGTGGGGCCGAGAAGGGGTCGAGTGGGGGGAACCCAAAAAGTGGGGGGGGCGCCCCCCACCCCCCCAGTAAAAAAGCCCAGGTGGCGGGGATCCTTGCCTGAGGTTCTCCGACCCATATGCCAAGCGATCTGGGCCCGAAATTAGAGAGAGATACCTCATGATATTCAGTTATTGCTTTTGATTTTCCACTTGTCGCTTATAAAAATTTTAGTCCAAGAAACGGAAATTTATAAAAAATCACGATAGAAAAACAAAGCATACGCGAAAATGTTAAAAATTAAGGCTAATAAGCGCGAACAATTTCAAGAATTGATCAGTCAAGAACCGCAGACACAGAAATGTTTAGTTGTGCTGTTGTAGTTGCTTTCTGGTTGGGGGTCCGATCCACTAAAAACTCAAAATCCCGGGGGGAGTCGGACGAAAAGGGGGATTCAAACTCCCAAACCCCCCCTGCTTGGATACCCCACGTCCGCATGCCCCGTCACAAAGACCTGGCTGCGCCACTGTATAGAAGTTCCCAGTCAGACCTCTGAGCCGTCCTGGGGTGGGTGATTTTTTTTGTTAAAATTTTAACAAATAAAAAATCATTTTTATGTTTCGTTACTGAAGTCAGAGCAGCAGCCAGAGCAAAACTAACGTCAAATTCGAGCTCAGCGACCTCGAAAACCCTTATAGCCGTTGTTTCAGGCTTATATCGCATTTTCAGCCATTGCTAATACCGAAAAACATGAAATCATTAAGTATATATATAATTTTAACATTAGACAGTGTTTTTAAACTCGAAAACTTGATTGCCAACATGTTTCTGAGTCCATAATAAGGTCAATATTGAGTCTAGAAGTCCATAAAACCAAAACCGTTATAAACGTGTAGTTCTCGCGATAATAAACACGTTAAGCCAAAAATTTGGACTTTTTTAAAAATTTTGCCAAATTTACCCTAAAAATGCCCCATTTTTGGCCCAATATTCGCGCCTTCGGCGCGACTACCCCTCCCCCCCCCGTTGAGGGGGGCCGGGGGCCCCCAAAAATTTCTGGGGGGGGGGGGGTTACCCCCCCCCCCCCAATTACACCTATGAACATATAGCAGGGCTGTTGCGCGGCCTTCCTCAAAAAAAAGGAATAAAAAAAGGAATTTTGAAACAAAAAAAAAGGAAAAAAAGGAATTTTTCCGATGAAAACGGGCAAAAATAACAAACTTTAAAGGCTATTTTCTTGCTACTACGCTATCGCATTTCATATTATTTTTGTTTTAAAAATTTAATCTGATCGGATAGATTCGACGAAGCCGAGCGATTTTTTCTTTTTATATTGACATCTGAAAATGGCTCCCGAAATCTGTACTGCCGCCTGTAAACATTTATGCATATATACACAGACTCAAGGTCGCAACCAGGTGGGGGGGGGGCATAGGTGTGTTAGGGGGGGGCGGGGGGGGGGGACCCCGCCCCCCAAATGGAGGGGTCGCAGACCCCTCCCCCTAAAAAATTTTTTCTCACCCCTCCCCCCAGGCCTTCGGCCGACCCCCCCTAAAAATTTTCAACCCCCTACCTGAATGTTTGCAAGTTTTTAGCCAAAAATTCGAAAATTTTCAAAAAAATTAGCGGAAAATTACTAAAATTCGCCGTATTACCTTAAAAATCGCTAAAAATAGCTGAAAATTGAGGAAAATTTTCAGTTTTTTAGCGAAAAGCCGATTTTTCGCCGACCCCACCCTCGAAAATTTTTCTTACCCCTCCCCCCAAATCGACTTTTTCTCGACCCCCCCTCCCCCTTTTTTGCCAAACCCCCCACCCTACTTTTTTCAAACCCCCACCCCCACTTTTTTCGCCAGCCACACCTATGGGGGGGGGAATCAAGGAGTCTAGAAGACCCCCCCTTTGGGATGACAAAATGGAAAATGTTTGCTATTTTTATGGCAAAAATAGCTATATTAAAAAAAAATTTTAAAAAAATTTTAAATTTAAAAAATTTAAAAAAATTAAAAATGCCAGATCTAGGGGGGCCGCCCCCCAGACTTCCCCCCCCCCGAAATTTTTGCCTAGGAAAAAGCCAGCTCCCCACCACCCCCCCCCCCTACCGCCCCGAGCTCACTCAACTACTCGGCCATAGATGTGTTAGGGGGGGGGGGGGTGGGGCGCACCCCCCCCACCAAAATGACAAATTTTGGCGACCCCCCCCCCAGATTTTCGGATTTTTGCTACCCCCCCCCACATGTTTGGGCCAAAAGGGGGCAAAAATGGCAACAAAACGACAAATTAGGGGGGGTCCCCCACCCGCCGGCGGGAACCCCCCCCCCCCCCCCCCAGATTTTTTGCCCAGCCACACCTATGACTACTCCCCCCTCCAAGACGAGCTCAAACCCCCTCCCCCTAAAATTAAGTCCAAACCAAGTAAAAAATGCAAAATTTTTGAAAACATTTTTTGCAACTTCTGAAAATTTTCGAAAAAATGGCTATAAATAGGCTATAAACAGTTAAAGATGGTTATTTATAGCAATTAAAAGGTAATATACGCAGTTATAAACAACAATCTGGGCTGATTTAGGCATATTTTAGCACAAATTTGTCAATTTTCAAGAACTATTTGCGCATACGAAAACTATTGACAGAAGCTTTTGAGTATGTTCAATGTACTGTACATCAAAAACATAGGTGTGGCTGGCGCAAAAAGTGGGGGTGGGGGTTTGGAAAAGTAGGGAGGGGGTTTGGCAAAAAAGGGGTGGGGAGGGGTCGAAACGTCGATTTGGAGAGAGGGGTAAGATTGGGCAGTCCTGAAAGAATCTGCCAAACCGTCGACAGCCAGTTTGCCCACAAGATCAAACACCACCGCGGGCGAGCTCCTCGTAGTGATGTTTGGGTGTTTGGGATAGTGGACACCGGCGCGCTCCTGCAGTTGGCTATATGGAGGCTGTGGAACGACGCGATCCACAAACTCTGCTTCCAATCATCCAAGCAGTGGTTGAGCCAGGAACAACAGTCCATACCGATGGCTGGTTGGCTTATACCAACACCCAACATCAGCTAGGGCTGAACCATGAAACGGTTAACCATCAGCTCCATTTTGTTGACCCTGTCAGAGGTGTGAACACACAACACGTTGAGTCCTGCTGGAATCGGCATAAATCGCGTATTAAACAAATGCGCGGAGTTCGACGTGAGATGAAACCAGGGTATTTGAACGAGTTTTACTGGAGAGACAGATTCCAGCACAACAGCTTAGAGTCTCTTTGCCAGCATATCGCCGAGCAGTTCCCCTTTCAAGAGCAGCCATAACTAATAGAACACATAATTTTGTCAGGGGGATTTCCTTGACATGAGTCCTTAGAGGAATCTCCTTTATATGATCCAATTTTTGTTTCAAATTTATTATCAAATTTCAAAACTATGCAATTTCAAATTTTCAAAATTTTATAATCTGATGTCAGAATTTTAACCCTTTGATGCTGGAAAGGGCCATATGGCCCAAGTGGCGATTTTCGTCATCTTATTTTTGGGACAGGGTCCAGTTGGCGCTTGGCAGTCTGGAAATTTGCTCCTTTTTTCTTCAACGCGTCCACCCTATTTTCAGAAACTATTTCCACACCTGCTTGAAAAATCGAGTTTCTGTAGCATTCCGAAGGCAATGAAAATTTTGATGATTTCAAACCCTGTTCGAGCACTGCATTCAAACGAATCCAGACCCAGCAGTAGTTCGTCGGCGGAAAAGCCGTTCCATCAGGTGATAGGGAAGATTCTGCGCATTAAAATAACGTATAGTTTGTTCCACCTCAGAATCAACACTTGCTCCTAGAAATCAATTAGTTGATTTTCTGCAATGGAACTTTATCAAAAATTCGCACTTTTTCCGACTTCGCCGGCTTCTAACTTTTTCTGGGTGCATCGGGGATGCTTCAATAATTATATTCGAAATGTAGAGCAATCAATTCTCTATCGATTGGTGGTAGTCCCATCTCTTTACGTGCACCCAGTAAAAAACGGCAGCCAAAAATGTGAAATCGGTCATTTTCAGCCGTTAATCCAGTGAGAATTCAGGCATTAAAGGGTTATACCCCTCCCATCCCAAAGCCCCTTCCCTTCCCATATCAAAGTTTTAAATCCCTCCCCTTCCAAATCCCCGTTGTCTTCACATCTCAAAGTTTCCCTCAACATCACACGCCACCCATATTCCCTCGTCCACGTTTCAAAATTGCAAATATTGCCATCATAATAATTAGTGTATGTATGTCTGCTTATTTCAGGACTTACTTGTAATTACCGTTCTTCTTCTAGTCAATGAAGCGTCTTACCAACTGGCTTAGACCTCGTGTAGATCAACAGCCCCAAGCTTACAATGCTAACCTACCGGATTAGTCTGCAGAAAACACCGCGGACCCAAAACATTCGAACAGAAGCTGAGCCTGTCCAGAATCCCAAAGCTGAACCAGTCCAGAATCCCGAAGCTGAACCAATCCAGAATCCCGAAGCTTAACCAGTCCAGAATCCCGATCCCGAAGATGAAGCCCCCAAGCCTCAGGGACGAGGATCCGCCGGAGCTTCCTCCGCTTGGACCATACGCGTGTCGGCATGTACGTTGGCAAGCTTGACATTATTGACGAAGATAAAGATCACCTTCTCCGCCAACGATGGACCCCGCCTGATCACTACGACTGTCCCTATACAGACAGGCAGATATACCACAACGTCAGGAAAAGAACAAAGGTTGAAAACCGATTTCTACTAAAAGCTCACTTAACCAACTATCCATTTCTGTCCATGTAAAGCGAGGACTGTACTTTGTACCTTGTATGCTTTTCACCCCACTCGAAGTCGGACGTGGAAGCCCTGTTCAGTTGGGTAAACTGGTTGAGAAACCACTGCAGCAGTTTGACAGAATGTTCGGAAAAGATGGCTATTTTACAGAACATGTAAACTCGGCTACCACGATACCAGTCTGCAAACAGCCGAGGCCTTTCTCCGACATTAATACTCTGGTAATGTCAACACTGGAACATTTTCTTGCTATTACTATGAATCTCTCAAAATCACTCCAAAGTGAAGATTCTGAACTGGTGGCAGCTCTGGAACAGGCTGAAGATATGGTATCTGTCGTGGAGAACATTCCAGAAACTGCTAGAAACTGGTAGAACATTCCAGAAACTTCTAGTAGTGAAGAACTTTCTAGAAGCTTCTACTGCAGTGACGAACTTTCTGGAACATTCTAGAAGCTTCCTTACTATTATATAAAGAGCAGTTTGTAGTACTTCCTGTTCGTGCTGTTTTGCTTTACTTATGTGTGTATTTATGCATTACTTGTCTTCATAACGTTTACGTTTACTATCTTCGGTTTGTTTATTTCTGCTCTGCTTGTTATTTCATTATTGCATTATTACGGCTATTACTTTATTATTACTGGCCTTAATTACATTCATTGCTTTCATTATTCATTGCATTTATTAAATACTATTCTGGAATTCCTGGTGGTCTTTTATTATTGGACAAAGATACAACAGTATCGATCCTGGAAACCAGAATAATGGACGCAGCGGTCATTTTCTCGCAGATAAAAGTTCGCGCTGACAGTCTCTCAGAAAACGTGTTGGGATGGCGTGGGCAACTGATTCCGCGACGTCTCAGACATCCTGGCATTAACGAAGATGCTGGTATTGAAACTTACCACAGGCAGATGGTTTACCTAC
Source organism: Trissonchulus latispiculum (assembly GCA_030248195.1). Classification (NCBI taxonomy): domain Eukaryota; kingdom Metazoa; phylum Nematoda; class Enoplea; order Enoplida; family Ironidae; genus Trissonchulus; species Trissonchulus latispiculum. The sequence continues at coordinate 17,834 of JASAND010012492.1, forward strand.
CCTTTGCTGAAACGATGATCTCGGAGCTCCAACGTAGATTCAGCCGCCACCACCACCGATCTGTGTTTGCCCTGAAAAGACTGATATCTTTCTTCTTAGGTATCTAATAAAATATTCATGGATTATGATGCTGTATGTAACAGGGTATTTTGACAGGGAGAGCCATTTCCCATTGAAAGTTCCCATCGATGAGGGCTTCTTCGAGCTCCTCCCCGAAGCTCCCTCCCCTTCACTATGTTTGGTTTAGAAATGAGCCGGCTTATCCCTCCCGGAATTTTTATATCCTGTGCCACACCCCGGGAAGAAATTCCAAAAAATACCCTTGTTCATGTTTTATTGAAGTGCATATACGTATATTTGATTGAATTTTATAATGCAGAAATTGAAAGCGAAAGCTAATTGTGGAAACGTTTTCAATTTAGAGATTAGAATTTTGAACTCAAAGCTTGAAAGAAATTTTGTAAATTTATTTTATCAAAGTTTACACTGCGTATATACAAATCTATTGCGTTTAAGGTAATTTCAACAACGTGGCTCCAGCAATCGAATTTTATCAAGACATTCGTAATTAAACAAATGTGGTCATGTCTGAATTCGAAAGGTGGTAGCTGAATGGTCTCGACTGGGCCAAATCCCACCGAACGAAGCCCTTAGCTCTCTAAAGTTGTGCGATAAATTGTTCTTTCCCAACATTTTCAATTTACTACAGGTGAATTTGGGTGAAACAGTTGTTGCAAAACATCGTTAATGGCGTCAACTACTCTGTGGTTAACCTACCTCGACTTTCTATTTCTAGTAGCTCCCTTTTCAGAACATTTTGGTATACGTAATACGGTATTTGCATATATTTTTTTTTTTTTATATATATATATATATATATATATATATATATATATATATATATATATATATATATATATATATATATATATATATATATATATATATATATATATATATATATATATATATAATGTATTCACTCGTATCGTGTCTTAGCTTATATTTTCTACATTTTCAGGTCCCAGGCACTTTACCAGTTTCCACAGCAGCAGCCGAGCGGTCGTTTTCCTGCCTCAAACGCTTGAAAATTTACCTGAGATCTACGCTGGGTTTGGAACGTTGCTTGATGTTTGACCGGACTAGCATTGCTTCATATTCATAACGAAGAGGAGCTTCGAGCGGAAGACGTGACTAACAAGTTTGGCGCAGCTCCTCGCAAACGGGATTTTGCGTTTTGAAAGAAGATGCCAAAAGAAGTCAAAATTCCAAAAATTGTGAGCTTACTGTACGTCTATTATATAAACATATCAGTACATAAATGTTAAACTGTGTTGGAAGTAGCCTATATTATATACATTCGTTTTTATGCGAAATTGCGAAATTTCTGTTGTGGCCAGATTTTTATCAGGGGGCAAATCCATTTCGGTTGGGGGCGCCCCCCTCATAAGTGCGCCCCTGGGCCCCCCAGTCGCGAGTAGGAACAATTAAGAAAAAATAGGGAAAAAAGTAAAAAATCAAAAATTTTGGCGCGATTTACGGCATATTTGTGAAGAAACACTTGAAATGCATCCGATTTTTCGGAAAAAATACTATTTTTGACAGTCCATCAGTTCTTCAAGTTGAAGTTCTTTGACTCAGTTCTTCAAAATTAAAAGAATTAAAGATCCGAAGACCGATTTTACTGCAAAAATACAAATATTTCTTCAACTTCGGGGAGCTCCGCCCCCGGACCCCTCTGTGGGAAAATTTTACTGCCCCCGTCACCAAATTCTGGATCCACCAGTAGACTGTACCATACCAGAGTTCAAGGTTATTGTTCTTGGATTTCCTGGGACAAACTCACAAACGTGTGTTTCTTTAAAAGCATTTTAATAACAGATTTTAAAGCACGGTATATATGTACACTGATTACTTATCCGGGTATATTATATAGGTATATGTGTATCAATACATATGTATTTCATAAAATTTATTGTAGTCTTGGTATTTGTGTTTCGTCTGCCCTTAAATGGGTCTATTACCTTATCCTTAAATGAGCCTATAAACTTATCACCCACGCTTAATTGGGTGTGGGTCCATTAAAATTTAGTTTTTAGTTATTATTAGGCACTTTATTTCTTATCTTTACCTTTTTAGAACAAAATTTAATAAAAATTTCAAAAAATAATCGACAACCAAAAGATATTCCGTTCAACTGCTTCTCAAGATACGGCAGTCACATACAGTAGT
>JASAND010012493.1:0-21351 GCA_030248195.1 Trissonchulus latispiculum
TTGTCAAATAGTTTTAGAGTTTACTCTTAAAGACTTAACAATTAGCGTGAAATTCTGGATGACTCTGCTTTCATTAACCTTGACTTCTCTTGAATTTTATTAAGCCAATAATAAAGTTAGCATGTGACAAGCCTGTGGGTACCTGAATTGCTGGAGCGCTTCTGAGAAAAATTATGACTTGATAACTTTCATAACTGTAAATCTCCAGTTGTGGGGTCTCCAATTCAATCTCAATCACTCAGTAAACTCCTTTTTCCTATTTTACGTAAGTCATTGTACTACTTCACTTATAATCGTTATTTTCATATTTTTTAATTCGTGATCGAATTAATCGCTCTTTATGCTTGGTTCTTTTGTCCTTTGTAGAAGCAGCCAAAATTCATCAAAAAGGAACACAGGTACTAGTAAACAATCTCTTATGACGATATTAAATTCACGGTCAGAAAGTCACTGTTATGGTCGAGATTTTTATCACCGACTGGGGCTGTGATTTTCAGTGATAATGATAAGGGTAACACACTGAGAAGTTCTGGACAAACTTCTGATTATAACCTCATTCCTGCTGATTTAAAGGCCGTGGATATTGAGATTAAGCTAACTCAGTGTCCCTCAAAAAATATTCACAACCTAGTGAAGACAAAACAGAATGTGGGGTCTGCTGTACAGCATGTGCTTCACTCAACTCATCACCTTTGGCCCGAAACTTTTGCCCACTTATAGACTAGCTTCTGCGAAGTTGTAATTGAACGATAGCTCGAAAACAGGATACCAGGAAACTAGCAAATCGAGGGATTGTTTACATGAAGGCATCTTTCATACATGTCTCTGAATAAATTAATAACTTTCTCATTCTAATTAGTTTAGCCTTCTTGTTGCAAGTGATTAACTCTGAGGAAAATTATACTGGTTTCTGCAGGATTCGGCAAAGTTTTAATCAAACTGTAATCCTAACTTTGTCCGATCATTTTCTCAAACAAAAATAGAATATTAGCTCCGAGATCGGCTGAGAGACATAAGAGGAATTTTCATGGTGGAAAGACACTTCCACTGCTATCACGATGCGACTGTGCCTGCTTGGCTCTGATGGCGGAGCGCCTTCTCCTAGCAGCGGTCCTTCACTTTCTTCTTTCTTTACTTGTGCAATTATTTTGCAGATAAGTGTCAAAAATTAGTTCCTAGGGTTCTGCATAAGCTGATTTATAAACGCAGTTCTTAATTCAACTTAGTTGCTTTCTTAACTAATATAAATGTGAGAAGCTACATTCAGCGGAGAGACTCTGAACCAGTTTCAGCATCTGCAAAGATAGGGAGCAAGGAATTGGCCGGGCCGGGGATCGAACCATGGCTCTTCAGGTCTGAAGACCGACATGTTTACCTGCAGCACCACAACGCCCCCTCTGTAGGAGGCCGCTCAATAAACTCCTTCCTTGACAAACACTCTTTTCAAAGAGATGGATACAGCTTGTATTGTCTCCTACCTTTATCACGCCGCATAAACTTTATGTATCTTTGCCAGTTCTTGCATAAATTAAAAGTGCAATAAACCGGGAGAGATTAGCATTAAGCTATTCAGAAGGCTGAAACTTTATTTCAGGGCGTGTTAAGTCTGACAGATATTTGTCGCTGAGTTTCACTTTCACGAACACAGAATATCGACCAACGTCATCAGTTTGTGGTTAAATTCCAAATTGTCTAAAGAGCAGCACGGTTTTTGCACTTTGGGAATAGCCTAAAAACCGTCGTTCTAAACAATCTCTGCGTACAACTTCAAATAACAGTTATATTTCACTTGTTTTGCATGCCAACAATTGCATGCTGCGGATAAACCTTTGAAACCTGTCAATTTTACCATTTAAATCAATATTCTTCAGCATAGGCTGACATAACTTCCTGTGCAATGAAAATATTTTTGAAATTTACGATTTTTTTGATACTTTGACGTTAATAGTTTAATGGAAATTCGTCATTTTCAAAAAGATCGGAACTCGTAAGAAATGTCCAGCAGACTCCAGCCAGCTAGTCAGGGAGTTAGAAAGCTTCAGTATTATAAGTCCATTTTCTGGCCACTTTTCTCACCAGGATCCACAATGGATGAAACACAATTATTTTTGGAAACAATAAAAACACCCGCCGCCAATGCAGTCGCTTCTCTTCATTAGAAGACACCCTATTAATAATTATCATGACATGAGATACCGTACTGGTATTTAGCCAGAATCAATCACCACTTCAGCATGACAGAGTCTTTTTGGGTTGTCGTATTTTTCATGTTCCTGAAATGTCTTTAATTTTACTGCTGTTTTAGGCTGAAGTCTGAGAACAATGTTTAATTGCACTGAGACATTTTGTCCCCAGATTAATGATTATGTCGGAAGTTCCACGGGTGAACTATTTATTCCACGAGAAATGCTGGGAAATATTTCTGTCTTTGAGGGAAACGAAACTCACTCACATCAGATTCCAATAATCTATATTGATCCGGGATTTAACTTATTCTGTTCAATTCTGATTATCATAATTTCTTTATTTGGAATTGCGGCAAACATTCTGAGCTTTTATATTTTTGCATTTGTCTACAAAAAGACGTCCATAAATGTGCTCCTGGCAGGTACGTAATGCTATTTGTGTTTATACATATCCTATCCTAAATAAAATCAAAACAAACTTAGAACTATTATGTTTTCTAAATTAAGAATAAAATCAATTAGCTAAAGTTAACATTTACTATTGCTAATTCAAGATAATGATTGGTATATTTATTCTACTTTTATTAAACTTTAATTAATTTTCAATTAGCTTTTCAGCTTTTCAATTAATTTTCAATTAAAATTAAACATCAACTTAAAACAATAACAGCTGAATATGTGAAGATTTTACTTCTGGAAGAGGAAAGAAACTGGTCCAGCAAATGTAGAAATGAATCAAATGATTCCTTTTCAAAAATTTTTCTTAAAGTCAGTCAGCTAAACCACCTTTCACTTTCCTGTATTAACAAGCATTTCTACATTTCCCGGATGGATACGACATCTACGGTTTCGCCAGAGACCATTCATGAGTGTGTTTTGATTTGCAGGGTTGGCGGCGTTCGACGGTCTGGTGTGCGTTATCGGGGGGACGGTGTTCGCCCCGCTGGGTATGTACTCCTACCGGGAGAGCCTCCCTCTCACGGTGACCATCTCCTACATGGCCGTCTACCTCTACCCGTTCGCCCTCTGCGCCCATCTCGCCTCCGTCTGGACTCTGGTCGCCATCACCGTGGAGCGCTGCATCGCCGTCGCCTTTCCGCTCAACGCCAAACGATGGCTCCGGGCTCGTCGGGCCAATCTGGTGCTCCTCCTGATCGCGGTGACCTCCTTTCTGTTCAACGTGGTCCGGTTCTGGGAGTACAAGCTCGTCAGTTTTGGGGATCTCAAGATATCCATCCCCTACCTGAAGGGAAGCAAAACCTATCAACTCCTCTACTCCTTCTGGGCCTACTTGCTCGCCGTCTTCGCCGTTCCCTTTGGACTACTCACCATACTTAGTTGGTAAGTGCGTTGGCCAAGAATCTAACAGTAATGACTGAAATTACACAAATTAGCGTAAAACGGATCGTTTTAAAGTCAGATTTGGATTTCTTGTTGCTATGCTGATTTCCTAACTACCTGTGTACTAGATATACTGTGTACATTCTAGCAATTAGCCTTAACTGAGCATTATTAATTCATTGTCGCTTCAGTTTGGATACGAATTCCTTCTAGCTTGGTGCGACTGTAGCCTCGGTAGCTCAGTTGGCAGAGCGTCGGAGCGTTAATCGGAAAGTCGTGGGTTCGAGTCCCACCCGAGGCCCAAATTTTTCGGGTCTCAGGTGCTGAAGAGACAATTTCATTTCTTACTTCATACCTTACGTATATTAATTAATGTTTACTAGAACGTTTTTGCAGTGTCATCATCTGCTCCATTCGAAAGGCGAGAAAGTCGCGTCTGCGCCTGAGCGGCCGTCGACTAAATGAACAGAAAACAGCGACCATGCTGACCATCGTGACCTTCATCTTTCTCATCTGCAACACGCCGGCCCTGCTGCTCCACCTGGTGGAGGCCCACATCTCCAGCACCGAGTTCGCCCACAGTGTTCTCATCCACCTCCTCGTCGACGTCTGCAACATCTTCGTTCTCCTCAACTCTGCCGCCAACTGTATCATCTACTTCTTCTTCTGTCGAAAGTATAACACTGTCCTGAAACGACTCCTGAGTCGCACCTTCCCGAGACGATCTCTCAGACACCGGTACACCATCACGGACACGGTCTCCCACAAAGATACTGCAATTGCAGAATAAGTAAACATGTGGAATATTGTAAATATCTATGATTTATTAAATAATTACTAACAGAAACCAGGTTTTTATTACGTAATTATCTTTTCATTTATAGTTAGTGTAGAACAACAGTATGCAGGTACATATTTGACAACCACACTATAGTACAAATTGCAACAATGCATCCATAAAATCTACATGTCATAGTTTGCATGCATTTTTTGACTTCTTCTTTTGACTTCTTACGCTCGAAACTTCGCTTCCTTTTGAAGACACCAAGAAGAGTAGTTTTTATAAATACAAAGACCAAGAAATTTTCAAGTATCTTTTGATTAATTTTAATCTCAAAATTTTAAAAAATAATTTCATTTTTAATATTTTTAATTAATTTTAATTACATTAGAAAAAATTGACAAAAAGGTTACAGTTGCTATGACTTCTGCGAACCGAAGATTTGGCCATTCGGTTTACCTGACCAAAGGCTTGACTATGTATGTACATACGAAGGTATTAAATTCGTTTAACGTGTTGATGATGCAACGTAGGAACATTATTAGATAATATCAAGAGTACATAATTGATAAGAGTGTGACAGCTGGTAGGCTCTATGTTATCAGCAACTGAGCCATGCTCTGCACGCTAACGGCCCACCCACCCCGCAACCCCGCAATTGCGTACCTAGTGGACCCCCCGCAAATGAGTACCTAGTACGCCATTGTGTATGCTCAATTTTTCCAATAGGAAGGACCCCCCCCCCCGCAAATGTGACCTATCATTCGACCCCCCCCCCCCGCAAAACAGACCTATCATTTTTCAATTGACGAATGATAAGTCAAATTTGCGGGGGGGTGGTTTACTGTAGAAAAGAGTGAGCATACGCAATTGCGTACTAGGTACTCATTTGCGGGAGGGTCCACTAGGTACGCAATTTCGGGGGGGGGGAGGGTGGGTCGTTAGCGCGCAGAGTATGGCTCAGCTGTTGATAACATAGAGTGTGACGCTTGTCACATTCTTATGTATTATGTACTCTTGATATTACCTAATTGATACAAAAGGAATTAGTCAATTACATAGTGCTAATGACAGTGACATTGTTCTTATCCCCATCGCTGGGTCGTACAGTGGCTGCATTTGACTTCCGTTCCGTTGACGACTTCTCTGCATCAAGCTGTCGTTTATGATAAAATTTCAGACGATATGGTAGCATAAAGATTCCTTCCAGTATTGCCGTTATCAGAGGGAAAAAGCAGACCAAATAGAAGAGGGTGTCCAGGAGTTCGTTCCTCTGATCAGCGGACATGAGAGAGTCACGTGACTTTGGGTCTTTCCAGAGATCGTAGAGCCCTTTGGAGTTCATGATGTTGACGCCGATGATGGGCGCCAGCGAGATGGCTGGCTTCGTCAGGAGAGCGTTCATGGTGAACACCATCGTTGACAGTGGATTGCTGAAACGAAAACTGCATTAAAATGGACTGAAATTGAAACTGGAAGGGGAGAATTCGTGAGGCTTAGAGAGAGACTCCTTCTTACCCCCTTTGTTGAATTGTTCTGGATCTAATCCATCCTCTGTGGCCCTATTTCTTTAAAGATTAAACAGATTAGATTAAAATTAATCCGCATTAAAGAAATAGCGCCTCGGATTAAACGGATTAAAATTTCGAGGATTAAAATGTTTAATCGCTGTTTCTTTAATGGCTGATTAAATGGATTAAAATCAACTCGTTTAATCCACAGATCAATGGCCAATTTTAATCCGTTTAATCCGTTTAATCCAGCATTAAGGAAATACCAATTAAAATTTTAATCCTGCTGATTTTTAATCCGTTTAATCCGACCATTTTAGGAATCTTTAAAGAAATAGATTTTATGAACAGCCAAGAACAACAACACTTTGTTGAATAATTTTCTAAGGGCCTATTTCTTTAAAGATTAAAATGGTCGGATTAAACGGATTAAAAATCAGCCGGATTAAAATTTTAATTGCTATTTCTTTACTGATGGATTAAACGGATTAAACGGATTAAAATTAACTCGTTTAATCCGACCATTTTTAAACCGCGGATTAAACGAGTCGATTTTAATCCGTTTAATCAGCCATTAAAGAAACAGCGATTAAAACTTTTAATCCGCCAACTTTTAATCCGTTTAATACCGCGTAGCTGCAAGGGGATTAAAATCTAGTTGAAAATACAGACGGCGGATTAAACGGATTAAAATTAATCTTTAAAGAAACAGCGATTAAGCAGGTAGGATTAAAATAAACTCTCTTCATTTTTAATCCGAAGTGTGAATAAAGAAACAGGATTAGATTAAAATTTTAATCCTAAATGCATTAAAGAAATAGGATTAAATTTAATCCATTTAACTCGTTTAACTGGTTTATATACTTTAGTCAGAATTTCATTTGTCAGAATATTGCTAGTCAGAATTTCATTTGTCAGAATGTCACTAGTCAGAATTTCATTAGCCAGAATTTCATTTGTCAGAATGTCACTAGTCAGAATTTCATTAGTCAGAATTTCATTTGTCAGAATTTCATTTGTCAGAATTTCACTTGTCAAAATAATTATGGCTAATGTGTAAGAATGCCACAATTCAGTACGTGATATCCTTCATTTATCAGAATTCCATTATTTAGAATATCATTTAGAGCTCGGCTGAGGCTTAACGAATCTTTAGTGATTGAGCTCTAACCGTCTAAGCATTTTGCATTTTAGGAAATTTATATTTTTGTTCTAAAAGGCATTCGAAAATAAACTTTTTGCCCATTTTTGCTAAAGCTAGTGCTGAATGTGACTAGGCTGAAATGGTTGGAGACGACGTAGCGAATAAACAGGATTAAGATATTGTTACAATGAAAACATTCCAATTGGAAATGCACTTGTGGATTTAATAATGTGATATGCTAAATGCTACATAATAACTTAATTGTTTTAATTTGTTGCTTTAAAAATTGACACTGGCCTTAATCTTACTTTGGTGATCTGTGACTTCGCATTTTCCAATTGCATTGAAAGTACAATTGTTAGGGGCTGTAAAAGTAACGTGTTGTCTTGTAAAGTCCAACAGTAGCATGAACTAGTTTAGTTCTATCCAGCCTGACATTTCAGAAATGTGAATTTCTGGCAAACAAAGTTCTGACTTGTGGCATGTTTCTGACTAATGAAAGTTTGCAAATGAAATTTTGATGTATAGTGAAATGATGACTAATGAAATTCTGACTAATGAAATTCTGACAAATGAAATTCTGACAAATGATATTCTGACTAATGAAATTCTGACTAGTGAAGTTCTGACAAATGAAATTCTGACAAATGAAATTCCGACTAACGACATTCTGACAAATGAAATTCTGACTAACGACATTCTGACAAATGAAATTCTGACTAAAGAAAGTAGACGGTTTAACTCGCTGGTTTAAATTTTAATCCGTTTTATCCGAGGTGCTATTTCTTTAATGCGGATTAATTTTAATCTAATCCGTTTAATCTTTAAAGAAATAGGGCCTAAGAGAGGCAATACATTGAGATAATGGTCAATAGCTCGTCATTCAACTGAAATAATTGATGTAGAGATAATAACAACAAGTAGGCCCCAAAAGGGGCAGAATTCCTTTGTAGACCTGTTTTTATTCAATTGCAGAATAGTCTTTGTCGGAAGGTCTTTTAATTTGAATTAATTAATTAACATCATCGGGTTCAGCAGTACAGCTGATAAACTTACTTCTTACAAATAAAAAGGAAACAAAAGTTTTGTGCACAAAATTTCTATTATAGTTCACTCCGCGGCTTAATTTTCCCCAATTCTTAATGAACTCTATTGTCATCAGGGAGTCAGGCCTATGCTTGCCATGCCATTATTGGGCTGAACTTGTGAGGTCCAGCGCAAGCTAACCTTATCTAATTGCCTAATGCACCATGGTAGCTCCCAAGCTACACTGGTGCTAAAAAATCTGCAATCGTTTAGATTGCTGACAGTCGAAGACTGCGCGAAGGCTCTCAGTTCTGCCGCTTAAATAGGCTCCAAAAACCTAATTTGCATAATCCGAATGCAAAAAAATCTGACCTAACCTAGCCCTGTGTTGAAGATAGGGCTTCTTAATAGAGAAATGACTCAGAGTGCACGGAACATACAAGTTTCCTTTTTATACATTCCTGCTCCAGCAGGAATAAAAAACAACAAACAGCTTAGCTTCGATGTTTAGTATACTGCTTTCAATCTCGTAAAATCTTAACACAAACATTTGCTGTAAAAGGAAGCCGACTATAAAAGAAAAAACACAAGGCGCGTTTTTGAAAAGAAAACCGTGTTTAAAGGCGATTACACGTTTAGGTCAAAAGCGAGTTCCGAAACCGTGTTACGCACCCCTTCTTTTTGACACAGTCCCTAATTTGATCGCCCTCTCAAAAGGATTCACCCTGCAACTGCTCAGAAAATAAACCTCTGCAAAAAAGTGTTGCCCTAGGTTTTATTGTACCAGTAATCGAACCATGGACTTCTCGAACGGCAGACCGGAATAGTGACTAAGACACCACGGAGGCAGGACTAAAGAGCACATAACTTCTATATGTAATTCACTGGTGATCTCTTTACGTACCCTCTTTTATATTCATTGTAATCTTCGGTGATAATGTCAGGAAAGAAAATGTTGAAAACAGTCGGCCACATAGACTGACCAAGAATGCTGAAACAAGAAAACGTTCAGTTCCTCGCATACTGTATATTCAGCAGACTTCTTCCTTCGTATCTGTGACATTGCGGTGTGGAAATTTCCTTGTTTGGAAACTATACGAACTTCGGAACGAATATGCAAATTAGAAATTCGACATTTCCGTAATATGCAAATTAGTTTTCACAATATTTAAGGGAGGGAATTTTCGTCATTTTCGGGTCACTTTCAATTGAACCCAAATTGATCATCAAATTGGAAAGCTCTGGAGGATCTTCAAGGTTAGAGGTTGGTATGGGAGGTTGGGGATAAATTTATTGTACACGGTCGTATTTTGTAATTTGTTCCTATAAAATTATGTCTTCTTTGAAATAAACCCAATTTTGTTTGAATTTTATTCTTAGCTTCAAAATCACACACTCAACACGAACCTTAGCAATCTCTCTACTCTTAACCAAATTTCCATAAAATTGGCGACCGTGTACATATGAGTAGATTTTGAAGTTTTGCACTTTAAGTGGGGATAGACCAACCTCTAATCTTGGGTGCCTGGCTTTACCAGTTGACCCGTGGTCAAGTCAGCTGATCAAATTAAGATTTTCCATTTTAAAAGAGGAAGTAATTCCTCCATCCATTTTTTGTTCTAAAAACGATTCAAATTTTCTGCATCTTCACAAATTCTTTTGCACATTGCACTTTGCCTTTGTTTTATTTTCAGTTGATTCTAGAAGTGTTCCAGGATGGAATCTGCTGGTTCAGCCGGTGGCCTTCAAACCATGGCTGGATAGTCCTGGGGTTTCTATCGGCCGAAGACGTCTTTGGAGATCCCGCCCTGGATTTGGAAGTCACCGCCTGTTCCAGCAGATTCCCATTGAATCAGGTTGTAAACGTTTCGTGTTTTGCATTTGATTTAAAATTAAATCTATTATTTGAATTTTTATTATTTGAATATTCACAAGTTTTCTTTTGATAGGGAACTGTCAGTAATCCTTGTCCAGGATCAGGATTCCTGGGGTTCGGATTTCTGCCTGTTTCCCTTCATAAATTCATGAGTTGGAACAGTTTAGTATTCTCAAGTTTTTGTTGTTTACTATGTATAACAACCTTGTCGGTTCGTATATTTATATTTGTTCTTTGTTCTAGTTCCCCTCCCTTCCTTCCCAGTGGGCCCGCGCCTCCCCATGGTTGTGCCTGGTTGGAAGCGGTGGGTTTTGTCGTCTTTGGTTGTCCCAGCTGTTCTATGATATGGTGATGCTGTTTCGGTGGATGGCTGTGGTTGTGGCCATGGTTGGTTTGACATTGGGTCCCGGTGCTATCACGGTTGTCGGGGGGTCCTAGCCCTGAGGCGGGCGGCCCCCCGGGGGCACGGGCGGGGTTCCAGAGGCGACTGCTTTCGGGTAGCTGGTCTTGGTCAGCCACTAGTGAACGGTCTGGGCAGTTGGCTTTTGAACTTTGTTGCTGGTTTATAGGGGTTGGTGCTGGGTTGTATGCTGGATTGGGTGCTGGGCCTTTTAAGGCATCGGGTGTGGTGTGTGGATGTTGATGGAAATTGTCCCTTCCCCGGCGTGTGGCTCACTTCTTCCCCTAGACCCGGTTGTGTTTTCGTATATCGTTGTTTGTTTGTTCTGGTATATTTAATAGTGGCTGGGGGAACGATTGTGTTTAGTTGTAGGGGTTATGCGTGGGTGGGGGGTGCCTTGGGGTGAAATTGTGATTAAATTTTGGGTTTACTTCTCATGTAGGAGGTTTCGGATTTTGGGGGCTTTCTCTGGGGTGGGTGCTCGCTACCTTGGCTAGGCCATTGTATGCTATTCTGTTTTTCTTTTTTCAGTTTCATATTTGCTATTGGGTTGTTATTCTTTTTTAAGTGAATATATTTTTCAAAAAGTTCTGTCGGAGGTTTGGGAATCTTCGCCGAAGGTTCCGGAATATTAGTTCTGAAGTTCAGGAAATTTTTTGTTGTTCAAAACTTTAGTCTTTCTTTTCTGAGGGTGCCTCCTCGTTGTGGTCATTGTTTCTTTGCTTGTACATATGTTATTCCGTATTTTGTCTGTCCCGGAGGTTCCGGTGTATTTTTTACACGTACCCGATAAGCCATGTAGTGTGTTGTGTTGTCGACTTTCGGGCAGGAGTCCGCGTGTGCGAGATGCTGTTTTAGGTTTTTGTTCGTGTACTAATATTGTTTTATTATTTACTTGTAGGTAGGTTAGCTAGGTTAACTGTAATTTTATTTACTGACTGTATGGACCGCGGCGAGGGCGCGCGCTTTCAAAAGAGGGGGTATATTGTGGAAATTTCCTTGTTTGGAAACTATACGAACTTCGGAACGAATATGCAAATTAGAAATTCGACATTTCCGTAATATGCAAATTAGTTTTGACAATATTTAAGGGAGGGAATTTTCGTCATTTTCGGGTCACTTTCAATTGAACCCAAATTGATCATCAAATTGGAAAGCTCTGGAGGATCTTCAAGGTTAGAGGTTGGTATGGGAGGTTGGGGATAAATTTATTGTACACGGTCGTATTTTGTAATTTGTTCCGATAAAATTATGTCTTCTTTGAAATAAACCCAATTTTGTTTAAATTTTATTCTTAGCTTCAAAATCACACACTCAACACGAACCTTAGCAATCTCTCTACTCTTAACCAAATTTCCATAGCGGAGACAAACTTAGGTTGTTGGCATTGGTTAGTAACGTAACGTAATGTTATTTGTTGCTGACAACCAGGAGTGACTGTGTGCATCACTTGGTGCAAAAACCTGTAAACTGGTACCGGGCGGCCTCTATCGAGATCGATCCGGCCGGCCGCCGATCCACAAAACCCTCCGCTCAACAACACTAGTTCAATTTATTACAAAGGTAATTCAAAGTATGGTATTGGTGAAACTTTCCACTCGAACTTCAACTAGACCACTTTTAAAAACTGTACTTAGTCACCTGAGTCACCTCACTCTAAGTTTTTCAGATTCATCTTGCTCACTTGTCAATCAGCAGATAAATGATAATGGCAGTGAAGTTGGATCGACCAATGAAGTACATGATGAGACAGTTGATCACGGTCAGAATCAGACTTCCGTTCAGGACCGTCCACGCCCCGAATCGATTCATCAGCGGACTCAGAAACAGAATGGCTGCCTGGAACAAAAAAGCGACAGACAATTTTCAAATTGCAATGACACTCTTGCATTCAAATAGTAGACCTACTGAGTATCTTAGTATCGAAAAAATTCAGTTAATTAAACTGATTAATTACTCCGTCCTTCTAGAGACTTAAAGATTGAGCCACCACTTTGGAGGTTTTAATTCGAATCCAAACTGCCGTGGCATTTCAATTTACCTGAGGTAGTGCAGTACAGGCAGTATAGAAGAGGCTGATTCGAACCGAATTCAGGGGCAAAATGTCTTCCGGTATCAGAGATTCCGTGTAGATCGCCAGAAAGTTGGCGCCCCCGATCACCCTCAGAATGTGCATGAAGTTTCCGGCGACGGCGCTAAGAAAATCACGATTAAAAATGATCTGTCGGAGGATTTGAGCCGTTTTCTTGATCTGTTGCCAAAGAGAGGGTTTCTCTTCCTCTGCCGATTCCCCCTCCTCCTGGCGTTCCGTATAACTCTCCACGGGGGTCGGACTCTTCCACCCCCCGAAGACGGAACTGGCAATCGAGATCAACGCCACCACGCCGCAGCAGATCTGAAACGCCCGGAAATCCTCGAGACTGTTGGAGATTTTGTTGACAGGGAAGATGATGAGACTGGCTACGAGACTGGTGAGTTGCTGATACTTGACCACTCGGACTCGGTCCGCGTGCTTCGTCGTCATTTCCGTGAACAGACCGCAGTAGGCAGACCCTGAAATAAGCTGACGGACGTAACATTGGAGGAAAATGTGCCTGAAAATTCAGCTAACGATAGTTCAAGCTTTAAAAATTCAAAGATTTTTCATGACCCACTGAAGTATCGGAGAAACGGGGTCCGAATTTGAACGGATCAAAACGAAAAGTTTAAAGATTGGAAAAGTGGAAACAGGAAGAACAGATAAGTCAAACTTTCATATTCAAACTTCACTTAATTTGACCAGTTATGGGACACAGTAGCTGAAATCGTTGAAGCGTTTACCTAGAAAGCTGAAGAAACCGTCCCAGAGGAAAAGCGACACGAGGAGGTGGAGGCCGACGAGGTAGTCAGGGGAGCCGTCGCTCCAGGGGAACCAGGCGACCATGAAGGAGAGCGCCAGCAGCGGCCCCATGTACATGATCACTCTTCGTCGGTCAGAAATCCATCCGCACAATCTTCCTCAAATAAAAAATCCATCAACTATTCTTGAGCATGTTCGAGAAAATGGTGAGGTGATATGGGAGTAGGGATAGCAGTAGCTGGTTAAAGCCAACCGTCATTACACATTAAGGGAGTTTTAAAATGTGATTTGTAACATTTTAAATATTTATTCACACTCAAATCCGCTAGAACCAACACGGCTTTAATGTAAAAAATAAAGTTGCTCTCCTGCTGCTGACTTCATTAAAATGCTTTATGAAAAATATTTGTTTGCTAATTTCTGTATCTTCAATTAACCTAAGGCTCCAACGCAAATTTATACTCTACTCAAAAAACCAAAATTCCTAAGTTAATTAATGTATAAAATGAATATCACAAGATGTCCCATCCCCCTGAAGCAGAAGCTGCTCAATAAAGTTGTGGTATATACCCTTCTTTCCGCAAGCGGCGATGTCCTGAACGTATCCGAAGACGGGATCGTTTATGGCGTTCCAGACCAGGAAGAGAGTCTGTGTCAAGCTGAGCCAGTAGTTGCTCAGATTGTATTTGTTGAGGAACACTTTGATGTAGTAGAAATTGAAAACGGTCATGACGACGCCGAACCCGAAATTGACCATGGCCACGATCAGGGTCGGCATATCCGGTTTCAACCAGTTCAGGGCTTTCTTCGGTTCCATGCTGATCTTCATTTTGAACCTGAAATTAACCACTCCATTCAGGGCTAGACTGCAGTACTTCTGGGAAATTTGGTTTGGTGGAACATGAGTTTTTGGCACCATCGCTGTATGATAAACGTCATGCTATGTTGCGATTCAAGAAGGCATACGTTATTGGGCAAATTGTTACATTGATGCGAGACATCGTTTTAGTAGAGGTATATTGCGCTAGCATAACTACCTTTCCATGCAAGATTCTCTCAATAGCCCCCTCAAGCCTGATTGGTTCAGCGGTTATTCACTGATATCCATTGATCAATATTCTACCAAAACCGGAAACACCCAATAACCACCCACTAAGGGCTTTTTTATGCCAGAGGTGAAATCAAAATGTAACTTGATATAATGTCGTTCAAGGAATTCAGCGAAATGCGCTATTTTCTCTTTCTGGCTAAAATCGAATTCAATTTCAGAGACTAAAGCTATGACCTCCTGAGTGCAGACGAAGACGCGTACGTCTGTAGTTACATCGTAGTCGAGGATTGAAAAATAATAGCTAATAATTAATAATTTTATTAATACTTTGAATAAGACTGGAAAAATAATTAGCAGCTGATGAAAAGCATAAAGTGTTGTAGTCTAATTTTGTAACACAGAAATTGCTCATGTGAGATGAGAAGTATTGACAAGCAGTATTTAGACAATTACAAAGTAAGTGCGCACATTTGTCAGTCCAATTACAAAACAATTGGTGAACTTTGCAAACTTTTTCTGAAATTAAGGCCACAGAAAACTGGAGTTTTGTGGTCAGCCTGAAGTTTGAGATTTCTTACACTTTTTGCAAACGTAAGAATAGAAGTTCCGGGATTCGGTTGGCTGATCCCGCCTGCAACTGGAAGCTGCTTCTGTCACTGAACTGCACTTCAGCTTTTTCGCAGCAGAGAAAGTTGCATTCGAAGACTGCAGGACACAATGGTTTTACATTTGAAAACTTTCAATACGACCTACAACGTGCGAACTTTAACCATTGCAGTTTAAACTAACACCAGAATGAAATAATTCAATTTGCCTAATTACTGATATCAAATCACAGAGATGGTCGGACTAGGAGAAAACAGAGGAAAAATAAACAAATCCGAAAATAACAGCAAATGGGGCTGTAAAAAGTGGTCTGCAAAAGTCAATAAATTTGTTGGTTTTGTCAAGATTGGAGCTAGTATTGGCTGTCGTGCTTCCTATAATGCGTTGAACAAACTTTCTTAGCTTACACTCTGCATTTACAATACAGAAGAAGAAATGTACAGTGTTTCGCTAGTATATACTACTACTTGAAATGTGTAATATTTACACTTCTGTAACTGCACGAACCCCTGTAGAGGTGAAGGAAAAAGTTTCATCCAACATCAAAGAATCTTGCTTTTCACGGTTTAGTGCAAGCGAACAAGAGACGGAGATAGGACGGCCACGGATTGAGTACACGCCAGTTCTTATCACTGCTTCGATTTATGAGTGGTCAAGCTTGGAAAGGACTAAAGCCAAAGTTTCAATGAGAAGTAACTATATGTTAAGACTTTTGTCTAATTTCAGGACAACGACCGTATTGTGATAAGCAGTAGCCTACGGGGCACCTTTAACAATATGCACTAGCACTTATGTAATTGTCATTACTTATGCTGCAATTTAACTGTATCAGATGCCATAGCTGTCATTCTTTTGTTGCCCGTTGGGTTGGGACCAAGTTTTTAAGTCTCCTTGAGCCTGAGTGTTTGTCTCTGTAGTTTGTTGTTAGGAAATGCCGACAAAGGGAATTTCCTGATAAGCGGCAGCTTTTTCACTTATTCCCATGTTTGTTATTCTCAATATTAACTAACCTTCGAGGGACTTTAGCACCTACTTCTTTATGTTTCCAGAAAACCTTTTGGGAGAGTTTACCTTCTGTAGTTGCAGGTTTCGCAGGCCCCTAACTAGAAATTTCTCAGCTAAGTATATGACATGTTTTTAGATTAATTACCCTTAGCAACACGATATTGAGATTTGAAGTGAACGCTAATCTGCCCTCGGCTTCTGTGCTACTCTTAAACCTGATGGAACTTTCGTGTCAATCTTTTGTCCACCTTTCTCTGCGCCAGACAGCACATAGGGTGCCTGAGCATAGGCTGCTTTATGTCGTCACGCGTCAGCTATCTCACAGTTGACTTAGAATGCAGGCTATACACGGACTCCTGAAAATTCACCAGGGCGGAGTTTCGAACCAGAATTGGCAGACAGATTGTCGGACCTCCTAGCACTTAGCCAACCCATAGCACCACACGTTGACACGGCATAGTTGACTGCATTGGCATTTGCCAAATTTTGTACCATCTTAAAAATTTTGATCAATGAATGAATTAATTACTTAATTAACAATTAAATTGCTCTGTAAATCAGTAATTACCGTTGTACCTCTGGTATCGGCAACGGGACCGGTTCGAAAATTGATTTGTCAGAAGGCATAGGGTTATAGGGTTGATTGATCCTAACCGATTCCAAAACGTTTGTTGCAGTGGGTCCGTGCTGTCATCAGAATTCAGCTTGTTTACCGTATTTGATTACCGCGCGTTCACAATACTTTTGACCGTTTACTTTTTTGACGATAACATCATAGATTTATTTAAAGCCATTTTGATTTTGCTTAGGTACTCCTATATTAACTTTATCTGCCACAGTATTACTACTTTACTGATTTCACCGTATACTTCAGCACTGTTTACTGCATTTTAATTGCAGACTTGGCGGTATGCCCGGGGAGCATCCGAAGTCCACGAAACGGCTGAGTCGATACTATGTGGGCGGCGGGATCGCCCCCCAGAACGAGGCGGAGTCCCTCTCCATGCTGGACGTCGGTCTCATCATTCTCTCCATTCTCCTGTTTATTGCATTCCTGGCTCTGCTGAACTGCGTCCCCTGGGCTCGAGGGAAACGAGCCACCTATCTCCTGCCCCGAGTTGGATCCAGAAAAATCAATAAATCGATTATGAGTCGCCACATCATGATCGGAGTCCTCCCGATGCTGCCCCAGGAAGCTCACCTCAAAACAACGTCCTTCAGAAGCGTATAAAGTGACGCGGTTAGGTTCAATTGGTGACTGATCGTTGATACTATCTAGAGTACATAACACATAAGAGTATGACAGGCAAGACAATCGCTGTTGTCGGTCGAATTTGGGAATAAAGTGAGGCGGATGAAGGCTAGGAGAAAAAATAATTTAAAATTTTTAAAAGTTTAAGATTTTACCAAGAAAGACAACAAATATCGAAACCTGTTGGACTGAGATGAGGTAGGGTCGGGATCAGGGTCATGCCAGACCGTTTGGAGATCGTGGTCTCATCTCCAAAATCCTGACTCCACCTCCAGAAGAGGAGTGCACAGTTCTATCCATTTAGAGTGAAGATGTTTCGGTAGATATTTGGGTAAAGCAAAAAATTAAATTTTTGTTGCCATGAGCTTTGGCTCCAGACGGCTTTTCGGACGCATTCATGCGACTGAGTAGATGTTCTGTCACACTCTAGACTGGACTGCACCAAAAAAGTTTCAGGATAACTGCGGAGCAACAGAAGGCTAAGTCCTATTTTTGAATGCTTAGTTATCCCTTTGTTTTTCTGGAGCTTTCTCAAACTTAATTGGTGCAGTTCACTCTTATGTACTAGATTTCTACTCCAGATGTGTATGAACTTGATCACTTGCCACAGATTCGTTCCCGTGGAGTAATGTTTACTTCGGAATTCTGGACTGTCAACTGCATACATTCTCCTATGTTCTTTGTCTTTGCTTTTATTTCTGTGAACAATGTACAGGTTAGATTAAAGCTAATTTGCCTTGTGGAAAAACTGAATTAAATGGATAAATTTTTCCTAAACTAACTCGGTATACTCTTCACTGTTCATCGCAATTGATTGCATTAATTAATGACTTGTGATTGAGCGTTTATTCCCTATTTTGTAATGTGCGTAATAGTAACCCCGCCCGCACCCCCATTCCAAGTTCTTTTATAGTTCCAACGTTCGTTGTTTCCCCTAAAATTCCCCCAAAAACCCCTGAAAGGGGGTGAGTCTAGAGTGACAGTGTCAAAACTGTGTTTCTGACGTTTGGGACTGCCTCGGCCTAGAGCGAAAGCCCTGCTTAAGCCTGCATTAAATACCATGCGTCTGACGCTTTCAAAGAAAGTGCGATTTATTTTCTCGAGAGCTCCGTTTTGCGAATGGGCATTTGGAACTGCAAGTTCAAAGTTCACTCCGTTAGTTCTGTGCATGGCTTTTATCAAAAGTTGCAGGTGTTTGTATGGATGACAAATTTACGTAGACCAGCCCCATCGCGCATGGAAAAGTAAAATCAGATCATACAAAAATGACTATGGTGTTTTTCATGTTGTTTTTTGTTGGAATTATTATTTTATGAAATACACTGTAGCTTGTTAAAAGCATACTAAATGTGAAAACAAGATAATTAGTGTGAAATTTTTCAAATTAATTTTGTCAGGTATGCTACAACCAAGTTTTCTCAAATTTCTCATGCGTTTTTCACCGAAATATGCATAGGCGCTTTTTCATTTCTATTTTAAACGCAAATTCCTCGAAATATTGCCTTCCAAGGTTTTGGATCATTTTTAATGAAGCAATTAAAATCGAGCTCCTAGCAAAAGGACCCTCTATCTCAAACTCAGGGGTGGGTCCCCGCTCAATATTATCGAATTCCACATAAAATTCTCATTTCTAGTCAAAAAGGCCCTATCAAAATTTGTAAAAACACTGGTCGTGGCTGGACCCAACAGATGAAACCAAAACAGAAAGGAAAATAAAACAAAACAGGGGAGGAGGCCAATGAGCCTCAACAATAAGAAAGTTCCGGTTATGTAAAGATTAAAAAACAAAGGCTGGGACAATTCTCAAGACCTCCATCCGAGAGGAGGTGTTTACATGAGCTATGTTAAAATATAACAATAATAATAATAATAATAATAATAATAAACAAAAATGGGCTCAAAAGCCCAACATGTTAGAAAACTAAAATTGGCCTAAAGGCCCCAAAATAAGGAATAAAGTGGCCCATCGGCCTAAAAACGTGTGTAAAACTTGGACCGAAGACCTCTAAAAAATGCCTAAAAATGTGACCCGAAGGCCCTAAACTACATAATAAAAAAATTGACCCGAAGGCCTCAAAATACAATAAAATAATAGGCCGAAATGGCCGAAAAGATCCTAGATTTTTGGTCCTCTGATTGTAACTTCTGGCCAAGTATAATGCATCTATCAAAAGATTTTGAGTACATAAACTTAGCAAGATAACGCAGACACTGGTTTGCTAGGTTTAGGCTTATAAATTGTGTACGGAATGACACTGAATCGGCCGGAATCTTGCTGTCTAGGTTTTGCTATTTTATAATTCCATGGAAAATCATAAAGTTTTATAAAAAATCCGAAATCAGAAATCAGAAAATCCTTAACCATAAAGTTTTACACATTTATTACATATGAAACATACTAGTCTTTAAATCGATTTACAGAAATCCAGTCAGTCAGATTTAAGCGATAAAACATTCCACGGAAATTCACCCATCTGGCTGGAAATCGGTTGTCTAGGTTTAAGCTCTAACACTTTCTACGGAATGCAGCTAATAAATTTTTGATACGTCTAATCTGCGGAATCTTGCTAGGTTTGTGTACTCAAAATCTTTTGATAAATGCATAAGATATCTATATGGCCCTCAAATTGTAGTGTTCGCTGTGCAAGTTCTCAAAACCTTTTCTGACCCGAAGGATAGAAAAGTCTTACGTTTTTAAGCTAACCAGGGAAAGATGCTTTACTGTCCCCATGCCACAACAATGGCACACTACGGGATAGCATCTAGAGGGAGGAGGAAAAGCAACCGCTCTCGGCTGCACTCAAAGGAACACTGAGTGAAACTGAAAATTTTGGGCCGAGCTGAAAGCTTTGCTGACAGCTCGGTGACAGGTCATTAGCGAAGGTTGTGGCGGATTGCTTCTTTGATTTGTAGAAGCTTGCCACCTTTAGCGTTGGCCAACCAGGGCCGTACCGGACCGGCCGGGCGTTTGGGGTGAAAGTTAATGTGATTTGGAAACGATTACCCCAACTGACCCTTTTTTGCTGAAACTCGGCGAAACTTTGCGAAATTTTCTTTAACACATAAACATAACCAAAGGGGTAAATTCCCAAATTTGGGCTTCTTTTTCGTAATATTACACGAACTACGTAATTTTCCAGGGATTAAAAATTACTTTATAGTATACATGTACATAACTACATCTATCTAGCTACTTTTTATTACACTTTTATTGTCAGAGAGGAAGGACGGCCGGATCTTTTGCGCTTTCCCCCCCAGCCCTAACTTTTGATTTTTTTGACCAATAACTTTGAAATTTGGTGTGGGTGCATACTGGAGGCTGGTGAATTCAAAAATTCAAAAATTTTAAAATTCTAAAAAATTTTAAATTTTTGTTTGGTAAGGGGGGACCAAGGGGAACCAAAAAATTTTTTGAAAAAAATTTTGCTAAAAACATGCATACAGGGGTTTTCTGGGGCGCTGAGCACGAATCTGAAATCCGTTTTCGATTCAGCTTTTCGTTAGCCCAGTATAAGCTTACATGTTAAGCTTACAACTTTAGCTTATACTGAGCTAACGAAAAGCTGAATGGAAAACACGGATTTCAGATTCGTGCTCAGCGCCCCAGAAAACCCCTGTATGCATGTTTTCAGCAAAATTTTTTTCAAAAAATTTTTTGGTTCCCCTTGGTCCCCCCTTACCAAACAAAAATTTAAAATTTTTTAAAATTTTAAAATTTTTGAATTTTTGAATTCACCAGCCTCCAGTATGCACCCACACCAAATTTCAAAGTTATTGGTCAAAAAAATCAAAAGTTAGGGCTGGGGGGGAAAGCGCAAAAGATCCGGACGGCCCCCCTCTAAATAATGACTTGGGCAAAAGCGTGTACCAATTCTCTTTTCCTCTCTGCTGGCCTTAGTCCGACCAAAAGTTCAAGCGAGGACAAATACTAGTGCGTAGAAAGGAAGGAACAACAACACACATGGCTGATGTGTAGTCTGCGAGTTAGACACCCTCCCAGACAATAAAAAGGAAAAAATTGATTTAAGTCAAAGGCGAAAGAAAATCAACTTTAGAATACTCCTTTTTGGAGTGATGAGATGGGCTTTTTCCGCTACGCAAACCCTGCCGCTAGGCAAACCACTAGTAGCGCTAGGCAAACTGAGAGTGCCGCCAGGCAAACTTTGAGTGCCGCTAGGCAAACCATGAGTACAGGTAGGCAAACCTTAAGTACCCTATGGAAACTAGCACTAACCAAAATCTTCTTCGTCAAAGTGTTTTCAATTTTTGAGCATTAGCATACTGACATCAAAATTGAAAATACAATTAGTATGGAAAGTATAATATGACTACA
>JASAND010012495.1:0-15797 GCA_030248195.1 Trissonchulus latispiculum
TCCAAAAACCAAGAAAACGGTCTGAGCGTATGCTGATGCAAAACATATTTGCAAAATTTGGTCCATTTTGACGAGAAAATCAAAAACAGAAATTCTGTAATTTTTCATTGTTTGCTTTGGTTTTCGAAATTTCCAATGCTTTCAAGCAGCTGCAAAGTGCTTTCTATTAAATTATGCACGTAAATAACGCAACAGCAACCGTTAAAACCCAATGGATTTAATTTTCGGATAAGCTGCTTTTAATTTACATTATGTGTGCAAACGGTCAACGTAATTCAGCCACATCTAAAAACACCTGTAACTTTTGATAGAAACAACGTACAGAAGAGATGTGCACATCATTTTAAAGCACTTTTTGCGCTCTTTCACGTGGTTGAGTCAAACATGTCATCTAAGGCTTAGATAAAATTTTGATTATTTGCACATGCGCAAAGCCATGGTGGTAGCTAGCCAACTATGCGCTCGCTGACACCAAAACATTGTGCAAAGATAGCCTGCCATCCTAGCTTACTTCTCCTCAAATTTTATCAAGATTTCTTCATCCATACCAAGATTATGTAGAAAATCCCGCTTGTGGTACTACCACCTTAAGGAATTGCCTTTAATGCACACAGCAGAAAGTTAAAAAGAGATTTTTAAATTATATTTTACATGGTACTGAATTCACACGTGCGACCAACTAGTTTTCCTCTCCGCTCACTGAAAAGACGCAGGTGCGGCATTAAAAACTAAGGTTGAAGTTAAGTGGTGGATCGGATCATCAATTACAATCGTATTTTGATTTCTTAAAATTTATTTTTTCCTAAAATAAGCAGATGCACTCCAAAATAAGTATTTTAAACTAAATTAAATAAATAAAATTTTTAAAAATTTTTAAATAAAATAAATAAAATTTAAATTAAATAACATTTTAATTTAAACTTTTTATTTGATTTCAAGCCGGATTTCAAGAGCTTAATTAAATAAATAAGTAGCTTATAAATAGGGGAAGAGAGACAGTGGCGGTGTCAGGGGAGGGGGGGGTCATACCATAGGTGTAAGGTGGGGGGGGTTGGGGGGGGGGGGGTAGCCCCCCCCAAGCCATTTTTGAACCCTCCCCCAAAACTTTTTGGGGGGGGGGGGGACGTCCCCCCCAACTGGGGGGGGGGGGGGTGGGTACTTGCGCCGAAGGCTGAAAAATGGCCTAAAATTGGGTATTTTTAGGGTAAATTTTGAAAAAATTTTCAAAAATGTCCAAATTTTTGGCTTAAACTGTTTATTATTATGAGAAATACACGTTGTTAACTGTATTATGGATCTCATGACTCCATATTGGCCTTATTTTGGACTTGGAAACATGTTGGCAATCAAGTTTTTGAGTTTAAAACCACTGGCTAATGTTAAAATTACTTTATGGTTAGATGTTTTTCATCATTGGAAACGGCTGAAAATGCGATTTTTGGCATAAAAAATGAAAATTTTTTGGGGGGGGGGTCCTGGGGGGGTTGGGGGGGGTCGCCAGAGGGCCCCCCCCCCCCCCAGAAAATGTTGGGGGAGCCAGTGGCGGATCCAGGATTTTTAAAAGGGGGGGGCCCGCTGAAAAATTTTTCTGGGGGGGTAACCAAATTTTTCCTGGGGGGATAAAAATTTGCTTTTTCCAGGTACAAAATATTTTTACAAGAAAATATTGTGTATGGAAAGGTTAGTTCACTTGCCAATTGAAAAAGAACTATATCCCGTGAGTGAAGCAAAGCATGGAGAAGTAATATATATATATATATATATACAAGAAGCACACGGGGGTCTGGGGGGCAGAGCCCCCCAGAAAGGATTGAAGAATTTTTTGAAATTGGAAAAAAATCCGTTATGCAAAGTTTTGAAAAGATTAAATAAATAAAATGGAGATTATATATATATACCTATAGTAACTTACGAAGTGAAAAACTTGCAGTAAAATAGTATAAGTATATATATAAGTATATACAAGGAACGGTATAAAATTTGTAAATATATATATATATATATAAAAATAAATATAAGCCTGTATATAGTAATAAAATAAACTGAAAGCGTTGAGTACAATTAACTATATACTTACAAAACAGGAAAGGAAACAAAATGGAAGACACTTTAAGAGACAGAAGTTCTGTCACAAAACTAAGCACGTAATAAAGCAGCACGGAAGTATATATATGTAAGCGCGCCGCAGGCGAAATTTTTTAAAAATTTGTGGAATTTATTAAAATAATGCTTAATTTTCACTCGAAATATGCATTATAAACAGCTGAAAAAATTTTCTAGGGGGGGGGGGCCCGGAATGTCAAAGGAGGGGGCCCAAATCGCAAAGGGGGGGCCCCGGGCCCCCCCCCCCTGGATCCGCCACTGGGGGGAGCCTCCCCCACCCCAAATCTCCGTTACACCTATGGGTCATACGATAACGTGGGGGCGGAATGGAAGGGGGCGGGGTTCACACCCCCCCCCCCCCCAGACCGACAAAAAACGGGTAGACCCCCTCAGCAAAAAGGAAAAAAGGGCAGACCCTCTCGTCCAGACAGCAAAAAAGGGTAGACCCCTCAGCGATTTTCACTAAAAATTGGTAATTTTTTAGCAAATTTAAACGATTTTTTCAAAAAGTTTCTTAATAATCACTAAAAATTGTAATTTTTTACTAATTTTTGGTCAAAAACCTTAAAAATTCGCAATTTTGGCTAATTTCGGAGCAGACCCCCTTAAAATTTTGTAATTTTTCAGGGGTAGACCCCTCGCCGAGGTCGGGGTAGACCCCCCCAGTCCCAGAATCGGACCCCGTGTTAATGTAAGGGGGGGGGTCCGCCCCCCTCCTTTACTAGTTGGGCCCCTCCCTTTGGGTGTCGGGCACCCCCCTTAGAAAAATTGTTTCAACTGTTTATATGCTTAATTTGAGTGTTTTAAAAAATTTTTTAAAAATCAGCAAATTTTTGCTAAAATTTGAGAAATTTTTTGGAAAATGAAGCGAAAATTTGGCAAAAATTTTGAATTTCCCAAAAACCGGTCGCCGGATTTTTGGGTCGTGCCCCCCCCCCTTCAAAAAATCCTGGCGCTGCTACTGGAGCATAGGTGTATAGCCCATAGGTGAACCAGGCTACAGTTTAACCCCTTTTAGACCCCCCCCCCCCCACGGAGAGGCCAGACCCCCCACCCCCCATACCCGACCTCGACTACTCCCCCCCCCCAAGCCGTGCTCAGACCCCCCGCCCCCCCCCCCCCCCTAAAATGGGGTCCAAACAAGAGAACAAATGCTAATTTTCGCAAAAATTTTTGCAATTTTTCAAAACTTTTCTGAAAAAAATTGTCTAGAAACAGTTAAATATATACGCTAAAAATAGGTTTTAAAACGAAATACGAGTGGTTTTTTACATTTATGTCGAAAATAATCGATTTTATGTCCAAAAACGGCCATTTTTAGCTGAAAAAATTTTGGTAGTTTTTTGAAAATTTCCGATTTTTGAGACCCCCCCAAGCCAGATTTGGACTTTTTACTCCCCCCCAACCACCCAAACAGGTGGTACACCTATGGTGGGGGAAAAAGGGAGAAGAAACGGGGGAAAAGGGCCAAGGGGGGAGAAGAAAGGGAGAAAGGGGCGAAAATTGGGAGGTGGGAGCGGGTATAGCCATGGGGGAAAAAACCCACATTTTCGGATTTTGGCTGGAACTTTTTTTATAACTAAGGGTTATCTGAGAACTTTATATACCATCGTACTTGGCGTACTTAGAACTTTCTTTTAAGCCTATTTGCACTTTTGTAGGTTGTACCGTTAGAGCGGTATAATGCAAAAAGTAGCGGGGAAAAACCCAATGGGGGGAAAAACCTAAAATGGGGGAAAATAAACCCACCCCTCACAGGTCTTAAAAATTGTTCTATCGTAATTCTGACACTTCCAGTGTAAAATTCAACCCTTTTTAGTTAGTATGAATCAAAAAACCCGATCTAAGTAGCTTTTTTTCAGATCTCATGTGCCGTTGAAAATGCTGCATCAACTGGCCAGGTTTCATGAAGTTTAACACATAAACATAGGGCAATTTTTGAAAAATGCTAAAAATGATGTAATTTGATAAAACTTATTATTCTATCGTGTAGAGAATGGTTTTTTACGTAGAATTGGCTGTTCAAATCCACAATTGTACCTGTATTGGGTCCTCCAGCTGCGAAATGGCACTTTTAAGGTTTTTAGCCCCTAGCTAGGGAATGAACCAGGCTACAGGCCCCCGGAGACCCCCCCCAGGAGAGGCCAGACACCCCCCCACCGACCTCACACCCCCCCCCAGCGAGCTCAACCCCCCCCTAAAATTGGGAACCAGGTAAAAAAGCAAAATTGAAAAAGTTGCAATTTCTGAAATTTTTTGAAAGGGGGGGGGTGGGGGGGGGGGGGGGGGGGGGGGGGGGAATCTGACCGCATAGGATGACGCAGCGTGCTCGATAGTACCGTGCTATGGTCTCTAATTGTTTCCGTGTTGAGTTGTTAAAAAAATTTTTCAAAAAAAAAAATTCGTGGGTGGGTTTTTTCCCCCCAAAGTGGGTTTTTTCCCGCCACTTTTGGCAATGTGCCAGACTAACGGTACAGCGGATCGGTCTAATTTTGGCTGTGTGCAAAGAGGAAGAGTTGCCATCATTGCAGATGTTTGCAAAACTTTTCTAGCCCAACCCAGTCAAAAGTTACATCGGTCAAACTTTTGCAAAATTTTTGGATGGTTGAACCAAAAAGTAGTTGTCATTTTCAAAATGTCATAAAATAAGCAAGAGTGAACCAAATGACTTGATCTTTGCATACATAGGTTAGAAAGAGTCGCGCTTCCTGCTGGTATGTTTTGGAGCTCATACCTCCAACCCATGACCCAGGAGGCGGGTGGGTTTTTTCCCCCCCAAAAAGGGGGTGGGTTTTTTTCACCCCATGGCTATAATTGGGGGGCGGTTGGGGGGTACCCCCCAAAAATTTTCGCACAAATTTACCCCCCCCCCCCCCCCCCCCCCAGATTTTTTTGACTTACCCTCCCCCAACTTTTGGCTACCCCCCCCCGAACCCCCCCAACGATTTTTGGACCCAAAAAGTTAGCTAAATTTTCTTCTTCTTCTTCTTCTTCAGCCTTCCGGGCGCAAGCGCCCAACGGTGACTCTGATGGTATCTCTGACTGCTGCTCTCCACTGGTCTCGCGACTGGGCTATTTCGAGGCACGTTGTTATCCAAGTTTTATTCCACTTAGTAGCGGTGATGTTTTGAGGCATGAGAACTGTTTCAGTGTCCTTCGCGACTCTTCTTCGCCAGGTTTGTCTTATTCCACCGACGGGCCGTCTCCATCCCGGTAGAGGGCCAGCAAGAAGTAACTGCCGCGGGAGCCTTACTTCCGGCATTCTAAGAACATGGCCAAGCCAACGTAGTCTATGTTGTTGAATCACGGCCTCAAGCGGGACATCATGTTGGAATAATGCGGCGAGAGCACTATTGGTGACATGGGCCTTGGCAGTAATCCCAAGTGCTACCCTCCAGCATCGCCGTTCAAATACTGCGAGTTTATTAACGTCTGCTAACTTCAAAGGCCAAGTTTCACAGGCGTAAAGCAGTATCGTTCTCACCGTGGAGTCATAAACTCGAGCTTTGGTCTTAGTGGATAAGTCTTTCCTGAGCCAAAGACAACGACGAAGTGAATCAAATACTGCCGCGGCTTTGGCTATTCTGACCCTAGTTTCCCCAGTTACTTCTCCGACAGAGTTTATGGAGCTTCCCAGGTAGCAAAAGCTGTCCACAACTTCCAATGCTTCTGTTCCCAGGTAGATAGTCGGCATAGGACAGCAGGAGGCTAGCAATTTGGTTTTCCCAATATTGATGTTTAGTCCTACTGCAGCTGCTTGTGCTGCAACGTTATTGAGCATAATTTGGGCGCTTCTTTCATTGTCTGCTAAGAGTACAATGTCATCAGCGTAGTCCAGATCGTATAGCGGATGAGCAGCATTTTGTACAGGAACACCACCAACGGCAGGGGCATCGAGCGCATTACGGAGTACCATATCGATAGCCAGGTTGAATAAAAAGGGGGATAAAATCCCGCCTTGGCGTACTCCAGTCTTTACTTCAAACGTGTCCGACAGAGTCCCGTATGCCCGCACGCAGCATAGAGTCCTGCGATATAAGCATTTTAGGATTCCAATGATCTTGGAGGGAAACCCAATAGCCTCTGCAATGTTCCATAGTGAGCACCTGTCCACGCTGTCAAAAGCGGACCCTGGTCAGGGCGCCACAGGCCGCTGGGTCCACTTTGGAGGGGTCCTCCGATGAGAAAAAATGTTCGCCACACCAAGGGCTTTCATTTGAAACCAAACTTGAAAACTTTTCAAAAAATCGATTTTTGACCAGTCCGCACCCTGGTCAGGGCGCCACAGGCCGCTGGGTCCACTTTGGAGGGGTCCTCCAATGAGAAAAAATGTTCGCCTCACCAAGGGCTTTCATTTGATACCAAACTTGGCCACATTTGGAAAAACCGATTTTTGGCCATTTTGGACCGGTCCGGACCCTGGTCAGGGCGCCACAGGCCGCTGAGGCCACTTTGGAGGGGTCCTCCAATGACAAAAAATGTTCGCCTCACCAAGGGCTTTCATTTGATACCAAACTTGGCCACTTTTGGAAAAATCGATTTTTGGCCATTTTGGACCGGTCCGGACCCTGGTCAGGGCGCCACAGGCCGCTGAGGCCACTTTGGAGGGGTCCTCCAATGACAAAAATGTTCGCCTCACCAAGGGCTTTCATTTGAAACCAAACTTGAAAACTTTTCAAAAAATTGATTTTTGACCAGTCCGGACCCTGGTCAGGGCGCCACAGGCCGCTGGGTCCACTTTGGAGGGGTCCTCCGATGAGAAAAAATGTTCGCCTCACCAAGGGCTTTCATTTGAAACCAAACTTGAAAACTTTTCAAAAAATCGATTTTTGACCAGTCCGGACCCTGGTCAGGGCGCCACAGGCCGCTGGGTCCACTTTGGAGGGGTCCTCCAATGAGAAAAAATGTTCGCCTCACCAAGGGCTTTCCTTTGAAACCAAACTTGAAAACAATTCAAAAAAACGATTTTTGACCAGTCCGGACCCTGGTCAGGGCGCCACAGGCCGCCGGGTCCACATTGGAGGGGTCCTCCAATGACAAAAAATGTTCGCCTCACCTAGGGGTTTCATTTGATACCAAACTTGGCCACATTTGGAAAAACCGATTTTTGGCCAGGGGGGCTTTCATTTGATATCAAAGTTGGAAATTTTTCAAAAAATCGATTTTGGACCGGTCCGGACCCTAATCAGGGCGCCACAGGCCGCTGGAACCACTTTGGAGGGGTCCTCCAATGAGAAAAAATGTTCGCTTCACCAAGGGCTTTCATTTGATACAAAAGTTGGAAATTTTTTAAAAAATCGATTTTTGACAAGTCCGGACCCTGGTCAGGGCCACAGGCCGCTGGGAACAGTTTGAAGGGGGGTCCTCCAATGACAAAAAATGTTCGCCTCACCAAAGGCTTTCATTTAATACCAAAGTTGGAAATTTTTCAAAAAACCGATTTTGGACCGGTCCGGACCCTGGCCAGGGCGCCACAGGCCGCTGGGACCACTTTGGAGGGGTCTTCCAATGACAAAAAATGTTCGCCTGACCAAGGGCTTTCATTGGATACCAAACATGGCCACTTTTGGAAAAATCGATTTTTGACCATTTTGGACCGGTCCGGACCCTGGCCAGGGCGCCACAGGCCGCTGGGACCACTTTGGAGGAGTCCTCCAATGAGAACAAAATGTTCGCCTCACCAAAGGCTTTCATTTAATACCAAAGTTGGAAAATTTTCAAAAAATCGATTTTGGACCGGTCCGGACCCTGGCCAGGGCGCCACAGGCCGCTCGGACCACTTTGTAGGGGTGTTCCAATGACAAAAAATGTTCGCCTCACCAAGGGCTTTCATTTGAAACCAAACTTGAAAACTTTTCAAAAAATCGATTTTTGACCATTCCGGACCCTGGTCAGGGCGCCATAGGCCGCTGGGACCACTTTGGAGGGGTCCTCCAATGACAAAAAATGTTCGCCTCACCAAGGGCTTTCATTTGATACCAAAGTCGAAAATTTTTCAAAAAATCGATTTTTGACCAGCCCGGACCCTGGTCAGGGCGCCACAGGCCGCTGGGGCCACTTTGGAGGGGTCCTCCAATGACAAAAAATGTTCGCCTCACCAAGGGCTTTCATTTGATACCAAACCTGGCCACTTTTGGAAAAATCGATTTTTGACCATTTTGGACCGGTCCGGACCCTGGTCAGGGCGCCACAGGCCGCTGGGACCACTTTGGAGGGGTCCTCCAATGACAAAAAATGTTCGCCTCACCAAGGGCTTTCATTTGATACCAAACATGGCCACTTTTGGAAAAATCGATTTTTGACCATTTTGGACCGGTCCGGACCCTGGTCAGGGCGCCACAGGCCGCTGGGGCCACTTTGGAGGGGTCCTCCAATGACAAAAAATGTTCGCCTCACCAAGGGCTTTCTTTCATTTGATACCAAACTTGGCCACTTTTGGAAAAATCGATTTTTGGCCATTTTGGGCATGGTCCACGGTCCGGACCCCAGGCCAGGGCGCCACAGGGGTCCTGGCGAAATCTACTATAGCCTATGCTATAGTGCTCCCGCACCACACCCCAAATCCCAAATAAGAGAGACCTGCTCACTGTAGATATTTCTGTAGAAGAGGTTAAATTTGGAGTTGCGACACGGTAGGGCCCACCACCATCAGGGTGCCCCCCAGCCACATGGATAGGTCCTACAGCGAAACTAATGGGCCATTTAGATTCACCATATAGGGGTTCCTATTCGAATACGAAACCTCAGCTCAGCAGCTCTTATGTATAGGGCTGCCTACTCCGTAGGCCCAGACCCCCCCTTTTACACGTTAACTAGTGACCCCTGGCCAGGGCGCCACAGGAGGTCTACCAGCAAAACCTCGCTTCGGTCACATGTTCACGTTAGGGTGATGCTATAAATCCAATATGAGCACCGGGCCTTGAGCGCACCTCTCTGTAAACTGATTAATAAATTTTCGGACTTAGTTTTTTTCCGGGGGGGTCAAAAATCGAAAAATCCCAAGACTACACAGACCTATGGGGGGGGGTCCTACGGCGAAAAGAAAAATTCGCCCTGAAATGGGGGGGATTCTATCCACAAAAATAGCAAAACTTTATAGAAATTTTTTGTCCTCCGACCTCTAGGGTGGGGGGGAAAAATGGAGAGAACAGGCGAGCGGCCACAGCACCTAATTTGCATATCTCGAGATTGGCTGGACCGATTCGGCTCAAATTTTCACAGCATGTACCCCTGCCCATAGGCTCTTCACATAGCAAGTTTGAGCCCGATCGGTCCACTCCTCCGTGAGTTATTAAAAAACAGGTTCCAATAAGGCGCACAACGTGCAAATTTCCCTATTCCAGGGTTCATGCGGACTTTTCAGTTTCAATTTCCAGGTTTTTCCAGGTTTTTCAAGGTTTTCAGCGGCAATTTTCCAGGTTTTGTATTATTAAATTTTGATCAAATTTGTGTAAATTTGGAGCATTTTTGGGGTACCAGGGCCTTAAAACCAGCGATGCAATAGACCCAAGCCTCACTGCCAGGCCCCTGTCCCGACATTAAAGTAATGGTAAGGTAAGCATGGGCTGGGTTTTCCGGAAAAAATGCGGAAAACTAGTTTTTCGGCTTTTCCAGTGTTTTAACCGTTTTTCGATTATCCCAATGGCTTTAAACTGGCTTCTGGAGCGCTAAAAAGGTCAAACTTTAACGAATTAAAAAGTTAAACATTATGTTAAATCTACAAATAAAAATCTTGACAGCTTCAAAGAACTTTTGAAATTTTTCAATTTTTTAAATTAATTCAGAAAACTTCCGAAAAATTTTCAACATTTTCGCAAAATTCTCAAAAATATTTGAACGTATATATCGGGTTTCCCGGTGCCCATCGTGCGGTAAACTATTGGCATTTTCAACCAAACTTTTGGAAATATGAAAGCTAAAAATAAAAATATCATCACTTCAAAAGTCTGAAAACTACATAATGACTAACGAATGTAAAATTGTTTTTAATACATATTTACTTTTTACAATTTACAGTCCTATTACAAATTTTTAATTTCGATGGCGTAAATTTACAAAACATCGCTTCGCATTATAAACGCAATAAAAACACTTTCAAGTTTGATGCACCCAAATAATGTAAATCCTGGTCAGAGTAGAGTATATATTTGGTACTCATTCTGAGCTACTAAACAGGTATATATTACGATGGACTAATGGACTATTGCTCTATTTCGCGTTTTCCACATGGCACGAAAATTCCTGGGAGGGTCCACAATTTCGGGGGACTTCCCCCGATTCTCCTCCCCCCCCCCTGGCTACGCGCCTGCGCAAGGGCCTGGGGGAGCAGTCCCCCAAAAACTGAAGACAATTTTTAATTTTGGATTAAGTTTGTTCTTAAAAATTTTGAATTATTTTGCTTGAGCAGTTAAGAAGATTTCGCATTTTAGTTTGCTTGTCAAGTCAAAATAGAAACAGAACAACACATATAAATATATATACATAACATGTGCTTAGGCAGAAAATATATAAGCAACTGCAGACAAAAGAATGAATGCAGAATCGAAGAAGTAAGCGGGGGTCTAGGGGAGGCAGCCCCACCCCCCAAGAAGAAGCTAGCATCCAAACTACAGCAAATTGTCTCAAGAAATTGATTTAGACCACCCTTGAAATTCCAGTAACCGAATTTTACGGCTGCGTATTTTTAAGCTCGATTGCGTAAATGCGTAGATTTTTTCAAAACATCGTGCAACCAACGGGAAATTTGGGTGGGTGGGTGAGGAGCTCCACAAAAGTAGAAAAAGTTTTTAAAGAAGGACCTACTGGATAAATTTTCAGTATAATTTTCGATAATCGTAATTATTGGTAATGTTCGCCTTTTAGGGTAAAGTTTTCAGTTTTCTGTGTTATGAAAATAAAATTTAAAATAAAAAGTGTAAGGAAAGGCGTATTGCTATAAAACACACAATGCCAAGTAGAAAACTATGTACAAAACAAGAGTGAAAAGCTGACAAACCGGGATATACAAAATCACAATTTGGGCAGTTTTTTAAATTTCAATGGTAAATGTAAGAACTTTGGCGAAATTTTGCAATCAATCACTAAATTCCAGGTTTTTCCAGGTTTTTCCAGGTATTTACCCAAATTCCAGGTTTTTCCAGGTATTTCCAGGTTTTTCCAGGTAGCATGAACCCTGCTATTCTAGGTAGTGCGCTAACGCGCACTACCTGATTTTGAAAAACCTGGGTAAATGTTAAAAAATTTAGGATGTGCCCCCCCCGAAATTTTTTTCTGGCTACACCACTGCTTCCCTCCCCCCACCTGTTTATTTCTTAAGTAGGAAACGGGTGTCAGTTTTGATGCACCCCCTAAAAACATTTCCGGTTGAAAATACGGTACATTTCACGGAAAGAATGACCGTTGGCGATATTGACAAATTGGCGAAATTTCGCGAAAAAACGGCTACAAATTACGTAGATTATTTACTGAATTAGCAAAAAATTAAGCCAAGCTAACCTTAATCTTCGAGCCATCTGAGCACGGACATGGGCCTCAATTTTGGTGGGATCCTGTACAGCGTCGGTACCAAGGACTCGCATTAGATTACTGATTTTGACTGAAACAGCAAAAACAAAACAAATAATATTGAAAAATAAAATTTTCGCAAAATTCGCTAAATTATATATACCAAAATACCAGTAAAAACTAATACGTAAAATATGAACTTAAAATATACGTAAAATATACGCACTACAAAACCTCACCTGTGGGCACACCTTTGGCCCCACCAAGGAGAATCCCCCCCCTTCAGCACCCAACCTTCAATCCCTTGGCAGGGTTTTTGGTAAGGATGCCCTGTAACCCGGCCGACAGGGCCCCCCCTCAGTCTAGTCCTGTAAATATAACTGTAAATACTGGCCGAATCTACCGAGACCTAGTCATATTTATACTCCTGCTACTGGCCGGGGATATCCATCCCAATCCTGGCCCTAGGGACCAACCGGAAACGTGGCCCTGTGGATCATGTGGCAGAAACGTGTCTTGGAACGTGTGGTCCATTAGCTGCTCCACCTGTGAGAGATGGTTCCATAGAACTTGCACTACCCTTACATACGTTAGCAACTATGAAACGATATGATACGGCGCATGATCGATGGAACTGCAGTAGCTGTGAACCGCCCGCCACCCTCATTCAGCAGCCTGCCGTGGTGCCTCCACCCTCCCCAACCAGATGTCCTACCGCACCGCGGACACAGGGGATGAGCCGCAGAGGCTGCATTAGGATAATGCAGTGGAATGTCAGCAGTCTCCGAAACAGAAAAGTGGAACTGGAAAAAATCCTCCTCGACCAGCAGAGCAATGGGACCCCTATAGGTGTCCTTGCACTGCAAGAAACCGAACAGGAGACTGTGTAGGCATCTGCCCTGAGGAGCTGGCCCCTCCTCCACAGTTGCAGCTATCATCAGAGGTAGCACTCCTGGCTCAAGTGGCTTGTAATCGGGGATGAGCACCGACGCCCTGTATATTCTCGCATGAGGATAGGACTTACTCCGGGGGTCCTTTACCTTTTACCTTTACTGCAAGAAACCAAGCTGGGCGAAGGGCAGTTCAAGCTGAACCGATACAGCGTGCTTGCTAAATCCAGAAATCGGCCCAGGCAAGCTACCGGCCGCTGGAGGCGGCCTAGTCATTGCGGTCCGTGATGGTGTCAGCTACCGAATAAAGGATATGAG
This sequence comes from Trissonchulus latispiculum, assembly GCA_030248195.1. Taxonomy (NCBI): domain Eukaryota; kingdom Metazoa; phylum Nematoda; class Enoplea; order Enoplida; family Ironidae; genus Trissonchulus; species Trissonchulus latispiculum. Next base: position 12,816 of record JASAND010012495.1, read on the forward strand.
ACCATGCGCCCCAGATGATGCGATCACAGAAACTATGACCTGCTCAATCTATGTTCCCGGCAGGAAACGGGAACTGGAGCTGGAGGTAACAAATGTCTACTGCCCACCCATTCGGCGCGCTGTGGATGATGACAGAACGGATATGCCAGACCCCCCTCCCCTCCCCCCCCCCTACCCGACCTCAACTATACTCCCCCCCAAACCGAGCGGACACGGACCCCATCAGATGGAGATCCCCACAGGTGCCCCCTGGCATCCGTCTGGTCAACGGCGCAAATGGGTTCCAAACTCCCGGGAACACGACTGTGTTGGGTTAACACTGAAGCATCTGGAGTCCTCAAATTATGCTACCGAGCGGTTGGGTCCAATCCCCCACATCACATCCATCTCGGATTTTCCGATGTGTGGACCTGACTATGCAAAGACGTGTGCTGGGCCAGTAGATGCCGAAGTGCCCTCTTGTAGCTTTTCTAAGCTGATGGAGCCCGGAAAAGAACAACAACAACACAGAACAAATAATTTCAACCCGGACTACCTACCAAACAACCCCAAAAGTCTAATTCTGGGTGACTTTAACGCTCATGCGGCTGCATGGGATAGTCGAGTTGCCCGGAATGGCCGGGGTGAATTAATCGAGGAATGGATATCAGGAACGGAGATGATGCGGGCCAATGACGGCAGCCCTACCCGCAAAGATTACAGAACCGGGTGTGATGGACACCGGATCTGACATTCTATCACTCATTCTGGGAGGATAGAATCTTCTGGGAAGTCGGATCTGATATGGGATCGGATCATCTTCCAATCCTATTAACTGAATCAACCAACCTGAATCAACAACCAGCTGCAGCTCCTCCGTTACCAAACAGGTGGGCGTGTACAAAGGCTGACTGGACAAAGTTCCAGAATGCAGTGGATAGCAAAACAGAAACATCTGATAGAAACATCTGCTTTGTATAGAACTACAATAATGTCCATTCAGCCAACAAAATTCTGTCAACTGCCATTATCCTCCATGCGGCCAAAATAGCTATACCGAAGGGAAGACGGATCAAGCCCAAACCGTGGTGGGACGAAGACGTTGCTGCCGCAATTCAACGTCGAAAGGAAGCCAGAAACCTGGCACATCTGGACGAAGAGTCAAGGGAGCACTGGATACGCACAAGTCGGGAGACCTCAGCTCTGATAATCAGCAAAAAATCTGAGTGGTGGAAGAAAACAGCATCTAATCTCAGTGCTGTCTCGGATCCTAAAAGAGTCTGGAACACAATCAGATCCATTGATGGAAGAAAATCTAAGCCAAACTACTCAGCTCTCAGTAAAAATGGCAAAATCTACTCCACTAATAGACAGAAGGCTGAGTTATTCTGCCGTGAATTTTCGGCGGTAAGCAGACTCAAAGAGGACAAGAATGATAGGCGGAGGAAAAGAATGATTCGAGCAAAATTGAATAGCCAGCATCTATCGCCTGCCCATCGGAACTGCTCTGATTTGACCATGGCTGAACTGAATTCTGCTCTTAGCTCTCTGCACTCTGGGAAGGCTCCTGGAGCAGATGATATCTGCCCCGAAATGCTAGTCAACGTCAACCTAAGCCAATCTGGAAAGAATGCCCTCCTTCTCCTTCATCTCTATGATCTATCATGGAACTCTGGAGAGATATCGAGTGCTTGGAAAATTGCTGATATTATTCCCATTCCAAAGAAAGGCAAGAAAGAGGATGATCCTGCCTCATACCGGCCAATCAGTCTCACCAGTTACCTGTGCAAGGTACTGGAACGAATCATAAAGGTGCGGCTTAGTTTTTTTTGGAGTCATCAAATTTTTTCTCAGAAGAGCAGGTAGGGTTCAGAAGCCTCCATTCAACTGAAGACCAAGTAATGCGCATCAACCAGCATGTGGCGGATAGTTTCCAGAGCAGGCCTCCTCAACGCACAGTGATGGCGCTGATAGACCTCTCTAGAGCAGTTGACACAGTCTGGCGGCCGGGGATAATTCAGAAACTGGCTGACACAAATGTTCCACTGAAATACCTACGCTGGATCAAGCAATATCTGTCGGAAATGAGGTCGTGTACGAGTAAATCGTACACACAGCAGATATAGGCTCTTGAAAGCTGGAGTCCCACAGGGAGGAGTACTGTCACCACTGCTATTCGTGATGTTCATCAATGATCTAGCCTCTACACTACCACGTGGAATTGGTGTCAGTCTGTTTGCTGATGATCTAGCAGTCTGGGCCAGCCACAGCAAAGTGGAACAAGCAGAAAGAGAATTGGCGAATGCAATGACAGCGCTGGCTGAGTGGGCAGCCAAGTGGAAAATGTCCGTTAATGTGGACAAATCTATTCTCTTTACGACCGACCCACATCAGGCCAAAGTAGCTGTGACTGTGCCATATAAAGGTCGGGTGCTGCCTTTCAACGCTCACCCCACCTTCCTAGGCTTCCTAGGCAAAGTTTTCGACAGAAGACTATCCTTCAAACAACATGTGGAGAAGATAGCAGCAGAATCAGCTCTAGAATGAAGGTACTCGGTGCCCTTTCTGGGCGGTCGTGGGGAATGGATAAAAGTAACCTGCGAACTGTCTACCTGACCTTCGTCCAATCCCTGGCAGAATATGCTGTTGGGGCCTGGGGTCCATCAGTTGCTAAATCCAATCTCCAAAAACTGGAGGTCTGCAACAGCCGGGCAGCGAGGCTGATCTCTGGTTGCACTGCTACTGCTCCGACTGATGGAGTTCTTTTAAAAGCAGACCTGGCACCAATCAAAAGCATAATCATGGAAAAATCTCTCACTGCATACTACAACTCATTGTCTCTGCCAGCCAGTAACCTCAGGGCGCAGTCGGCTCGTCAGTATGTTAGACCACGCCTCAAGTCAGTCAATTCGTGGAGGAGCTACGCAGAAAGTTCAGCTATTTTCCAGGAGCTCCAGAACTCCCCACTTGAATCCAGGCCTTCAATTCCTGGTTGTCCTGTAG
>JASAND010012497.1:0-33578 GCA_030248195.1 Trissonchulus latispiculum
CGGGAGAAGAAGGGTGATGTAGTGTCTGAGCCATGTTATGACATTCACGTGTTAATCTTAAATGACAATCTGTTCTATTGACTAATATGCAAATTAACTTTATTTGCTATTTAACCTGTGCAATAAATCAGTCGGCTTGTTTCCCGCAATACTACATGTAGTAAACGCTAAACTGACTTAGATGAATTGAGGACTTGACATTAATGATGAGATTGGCGACAAATACGTATCACCTTATGAAAATAAAATGCTGAAGTTGACCGGTGGCGGAAAACCAGGGTTACTGTGAACCAAAAAACATTTCGGAAACACAAAACCTTTTAAGCTAAAATATGACTTACTGTTTTACAGTTAAACTATTGAAAAAACTGATGGCGGGCCGGACTGTCGGCCCACGGCTGGCCCGCGGGCCGGGCCGCGGGCTATAATGCAGGCCTTTAGTCTACATAAGAGGCATTGATAAAGTGCGGAGTGAGATTGTATAAAGATAAATTGATTGATAAATTGATAACAAAGATAAAGATTGTATAAATTATTGTATAAATAAATCTGGCAACAACGTAACACATTTTGAAGAAATTATCAAATTCCTAAAATTTTCGTGGAAAGGATGTTTTATTGCTGGATTTGTAAAAGATTGTCAGAGCCGAACTATACAATTTTTATATAGTTAAAACGATCTTATTCTACGCAACATAAACAATAATATAAACAAATTATCGCTGTACGACTTTCCTAGCTCAAGTTATAGTATTTAATTTGTCGAAAACGCCCGTTTTTGAAAAATGTCAGCGTTGTATGTTTACACGCTGAGAAGCCGCCCCCCCCCCCGAGATTTCGGCCATAATGTGTCGAGCATCTCGCAAGCTGCAAGCTTATTCTATTAGGAAGAGCTCAGTGTCTTACTCTTCCTATTATAAACTCTTGGACATACATATGTTTGCTCTAGGTTTTCTTGAAATGTGTTTAATGGTATAGCTGTAGCATTTTCTAAATTTATTCAGAAATTAGTTGCAAATTTATCCATCTGCGAAATTTTTCAGGGTTTAATATGAGTATATACTTGTCTAAAGACACGGAGTACTTTAAAAATTTGGTTTCCATTACGTAGTGAGTTAAATTAAATTAAATTGTTCATTTACCTTCAACGTTTACCTTGGTTGTGAAAATAAACTAACTGCTAACCATATTGTACTAAATAGAGTTATGCAATAATCATGGAACTTTATAAAGCTAAAATTAAAAGAATTAAGCAATAAATTGCCAGAGACTGACGGATTCAAATAACCTCAAGCTGCGAAAGTGCTCAAGACTAAAATGTAGAAAAAAAGCAAATCAATATTGTACATATAGAACAAAAATTTAACCTAAAATTTTAGTTTGGTAAGCCAAAAATTTCTAAAATTTGAGGTAAATTCAGAAAACCGGGTCAACACCGTGTCGAAGCTCTTGACCCGGTGACCCGGTGACTCGGTCCAAAAAGTGATCCGAACTGACCCGGTGACCCGGTGACCCGGTTCCATCTCCTGGTGTGCAATATTCTACCGAAAAATGAAGACAATTAGAAGGTACACAGCAATTTAAAAATCTTTTAATAATAATTGCATGTAAGAAGCCAAACACTTCGTGGACAATTATGAAATTGAACAGACATTTTATGCCAAATTTACCAAAATATTGTATTTTTTCAAAATTTGGTAACGCTGTTTGAAGGCTTTGTAGGGTAAAACGATCCCACGAAATCCCACTGATCGCACATGGGATGAGTTTTCAATCCCATCCCATCCCATCCCATGGGATCCCATGGGATCCCATCCCAGATGCCAACACGGGAAGATATTGCTATGGTTGTTCTTCTGTGTGTTAGGCGGCCCTCTCATGGTTTCCTGTGTAAAAATGTTGTTCGTAACTTGTCGTGCCAAATAAATACATCGTTGACTTCACAGCAGGTTCTATGCCTAGGTAGTGTATGCCTAATAATTTCGTTATGCCTATCTAATAAACTACTAAAAACAAAAGTTAGAAAACACGATCCTTTCCTTCAATTTACAAAATTCCAATTACGTTCTCAAAATCTCACAAAATTATCATGAAAAAGTCCAAGTTGACGATTCCAATCAAGCATAAAGCACAAAATAGAGAATTACAGCTGCCAAATACAATAGTTAATAACAACTCCATTTTTAGAACTTGGTGAAAGAGATCTAATCGCATGCTGCCGAAAAGTAGCCGAACTAAAAGATAAGTTTTTGCCTAAGTTTTTGGAATTAAATATTTTAATCAATATGTTCTTTAAAATTTGAACCTTATTTTAATGAATACAGTATCGAAATGCGGATTTGCAAATCATTAGCCATGAATTGTGCCAAAGATCGCCATTCATCAATCAAATATCCTTTACTTAAATCTTTACATTTCCGATTATGTACCTAATCTCAATAAATGCGGTACTATTTCTCAAGTCTTCCCAAACACCAGTTTCATTCCATTTCTCAAAACGTATTAGTCTTATAGCCGATAAAAGAAATGGGTGGATCTAATCAGACAGATCGGACTACCGAATGCCAACAAGCCTGTTGACCTCTAAGTTTTCACTTATCTACAAATTTTATGCTCTAGTATTTAAGTACATAGATATTTAAAGCTTTAATTCCTCCGAGCACGATCAAAACTTTTGTAGATGTAATGTACGTCAGTGTCAGCTTAGATGACATAATTTAGACTGGTCGTCAGAGGCTTTTGTAAAGTTTCTGATGCATGCGAGCCAGCGTTAAATGCAAGTTTCATCAAATGTTTGTCGTTGACAATGTGGCATTTGATTGGGTACAGGTAGCAGGCATGGCGGGTGAAAAAGCGCTTTCTGTGTCAGCTCGTGTATCTCGATCACATGACGCATTCAAACAGCCTAAACTACAAACTAAAGTGTTGTATTGTCATCAATCTAAATTTTTATAAACGTTTAGATACCTCTTGTCTATTTTTCCGACATTCTATCTGAGTACTCGGCCAACCCTCCGACTCCTTTCTGCAACCCATTCTTTTTCCATTTTGCCCTTCCGATTGGGCTGTTAGACTTCCGCCATCCTTGTCGCTGTTGATCTGCGGGGGCGACTTCTGTTGGCAGGCACAACATAGGTTGCCCTTGAGGCGACTGAAATAGCTGTACGTCAGAACTAATTGGGGGTCAAGTTTTCTATCCTTGACCTTCGCCTCTCCGTCTCTTGTCCAGCTTTCTAAACAGACCGCGGAGGGCAGCATTCTATAGGCCTCAATGAGTGCCTGACAAATGCTGGGCACAGTGGTAAATCTATTCTAAAAACTCTAGTGGTGAATCCTATTAAGCCTGATGTGACACCAATATCCCTTGTAAAAATGTAAGTCTTCTTCCCTGCTTTAAATGTCATTTCTAGATTCGCGTTGATAGCACTTGTAGTTGCTTTTTTAAAGTACGTATAATTATGGGAAAGTTGCATTTGACGTTCTTTTCATCCAGTTTTGCCTCCTCAAAAATTATGTAATACAAAGCTTCTCAGACGGTCATATGTTAATTTAAAATTTTGTCATCAACAAGATCGCCTACAAAGGAAAATATCCTGTTTTATTCAATTTGATCTTCTAAACTTGAAACCGAAGATTGGCTTAAATTAAATTTCAACAGTTGCCATAGGCAAAGTCTATTTAAACTTTTAAACGGACAGGATTTTGGCAATCCAATGCATTAATTGAATCTTAAGGGCTCACATGAATTTTTAAATTTGAAGACATAAAGGCTTAAACCAGATCCTTACAAAAGAAAAGAGTTGGCCAATGTTAAATTTTCTGCCAGAAAAAAGCTTATGCCCACACAATCCGGCTGATAACGTCTATAAAAATGACATCCCAAGGACAATTTTTGTAGTTTTTCATTTCTGCAAAGTCAAAATGCTTCGATTCATTCTGGTCACGGTACTGGCAGTTCAGGTAGGCAAGCTAACTCCCTGTCTTGCATATACACAGCATCCGTGAAACCGGACCAGCACCAACTCAGTTGCAACAATATAACATGCAACTGTGCAGTAAAGTTAGCATGAATAGACCTTTCATTCTAACTTAATACTGTAGCAGCTCCTGTGACTGACATGACGGGTGAATGCCTTCGGATAGATGAGTACAGAATTGAGACTCTTTACCATTAGGTATGCATGCGCACGTTGTCACTCTTTCTACTCATTCATGCTTGATGAAGTGGGAAGCTCGCCCTGTCACGCCTGTCTCGTTGTCACCCATATTGGACTTGTCCTCGGTCACCAGCAAGTCATTTAAGCTACCGTATGTAGAGGACCCGGATTATCATCAGTAGCTTCGGTTCCTTTTGTTCCGGATGGCTACATCTGCGTGGTTAAATTAAAGGATCTGTCCGTAGCACACATAGTTGAAGCACTGACCGTTTGGCCATAGAATGGCTGAACCATGATTGGATAATTTAACAGATATCAAGATTTAATCATTGTATAGAAGATTTCTTGCCAAAGGTTGAAAGCTGAAACTGTTAAAATTCAAATATACCTTACGATGGGAGCATCGCTTAATACAACTTGACCGGGATTTGATGAAGTGGAGTGATTTTAGGTCCTGTGCGGGCCCGAAATGATGATGGGACCTCCAGTGGCCACAATGGACGAATGCTTGACTATGATGAAAGACATGAAAGAAAAACATGTAGCTCACGAAAAGGAATATCTGAAAACAAAAGGAACATGCATGGACAAGTAAACTTTGACAATTCTCTGATTGAATAAATTGTTTCTTGCACTTTGATCGATGTTAGTCACGGGTATTTGTGATTTTTAATACTATCCTTTTCTGTCTTTCAGGTGGTAGCATGACACTGGTATAGGTAGTCACATTAGAACTCCGATTTTAGTTCGTCAATGACTGCATTTGAATCGTATCTTTCGCACAGCAGGCACTGTCGTCAAATGCAGTGATGTACATAACTTTAACAGCAAGCAATATTGCTTGCAAAATGTTTACTGTTTACTGCGTTCCAATGTATAAATTGTAGGCCTGCTGCGCAGTGAAAGGCTATCTGGAAGTTAATTATTAATTTGTAGGAAGGAAAATTACTGGATACCGACTCTTCAAATTTAGCAGTTGCCGTCTGTTCACTACAGTGATAGAGAAATACAACTGCAACTATTGCCATTATCCAATGCATTATCCTTTGTATATAAAAAATTGAATATAAATCTAAAGCTTCCTTTACCTACATGATGTGTAAAAACAATAAGCCACTCTCTGCAAAAAGCGGTCAGAGATTTTTCACTGTCAGTGCAAAAGAAATCGGTTTATTCCGATTTAATGTTTTCCATTTCTGACTCCTGTTTACTTTATGAGTCATCGTTAATGAAGAATTTCAAAATAGAATCTCATTATATCTGCTGAGGCGCAGCTGGAAAAACTCAAGCAAAATGTGTAAAGCCCGGTTTATACTTGTCCGTTTGTCCGTTTGGGCGTTTGACCGTTTGGGCGTAAGAAAAGTTGAGCAGTGTTGAACATTTTCTTACGCCCAAACGCCCAAACGGACAAACGGCCACACGGACAAGTATAAACCGGGCTTAACTGTTTTTAGATGCTTACCGGACGGTGCTAAAGAATGCTTCCAAGTAAAGGAATTGATAGATACGTTCTTGACAGAAGCAGAAGAATTGAAAAAGGAATTCGAAGTGAAGTCCGAAGCTGCACAAGAGTGCCTCAAGAAAGCAGCTGATGAGGATAAAGAAAAACCCAAATTCGAACGAAGGTCAGTGACTTTAGGGCGTTTTCAATGTCATCAATATACAGATTGACAACTGATTAATAATAGTTTATCTTCGGTACATGTCTATTTCTATTAATTTTTTGCATAATAAACTAGAAAATAGTTTCTTCTTTCCTATGTGCAAGCATTCTTGGCTTTTGTCAGGTGCTCATCGGAACCGGTATTTTTCAATCCTATGTGCGCCAAAGCTGTCATCCACAAGTTCTTGAACGAAGAAACCACAAGTTGTATGGACGAATGCATGGGTCCATTTGGCTTCCTCAAGGGCAAGGGCAAAGGCAAGGGTAAAGGCAAAGGAAAGGGACCTCCACCACTTCCTGGTCCTCCTCCAGAAGTTCTACCTCTCCCAGCTCCGGAACGCAAACGACGTGGTGCCGGCTTTGGCAAGGGCAAAGGTCCACCACCACCCATGTGCATTGAGCGATTGTAAGTAATGCGGATTTAGTGAAATATAAATGAAAGTGAAATGAGTATAAAATCATCACTCGTGGGTGAAAAAATTTGTTGTGAGTAATGAAACCAGCTAGTTTGTTGAAACAGGAAAATTCATTAAGATAAAGCGTTACTTGATTTGTAAAATGTGACATTTCTATCACGCTGTGCATTAAACCGATAAGATAATCGTTAGTAGTATTTGTGGATACCACTGTTGATTTCATTCAGTGAAGAGTCGCTATTTGATATATTCTGAATATTCTGAACATTTCTGTATTCTTCTAGCTGCAAATTGAGCACACTTGTAAGCTGTGCCAAAGAAAGCGGATTGGAAGAACTGAAAAAGAAAGTAGAGGAAAAGGTAGAGAAACTTTTCCAGGACATGGAAGCTCAATTCCCCAAATCCTGTGAATGTCTCAAGAAATATGCCGAAGGAGCCGGAATCGAGTAAGACGATGTCATGCTTCGATACCTGGAGGCTTCAGTGAAACTCTCCATATATACTGAAGTGCTACTGTTATTTTAAGTTATTGAGGACATAATCAACGCATTGGTGTTTGTATTGCAATCTCTTGGAAACTCCAAATAGAATTAATCAGAAACAGAGACGAATTATTAATCATGACAAAGCATTCAGGTCAAATGATCTTAGCCCGGTTCATACTTGTCTCTGAGTCTCTGTCTTTATGTCCTTGTCTCTATGCCTCTGTCCTTTTGTCTCTAAGCTGCTAGAGACAAGACGTTCATACTTAAAACGACAAAAGGACAGAGACTCGGCCATGTGACAACTAATTCAAATTCCATTGGTCACTGGATTTAATTAAGACCGAACAAAAACTTCTTCAAATTGACTAATATCTTCTTAATATTGCTGCACCGTTTACAGCTAAACTTATATATGATGAAAACTGACTTTAAAATTTGATACAGGTGCAGTTACCTTAAAATATCTAGCTTAACTGACTGCTCACGTGATATTATTCTTTGTTCTGATTGGCTGTCTCTTAAGGACAGGCAGAAAAGTTGAGCATTGTTCAACTTCGCTTAGAGACACTTAAGGACAGCTTAGAGACAAAAGGACAAAAAGACAGAGACAGGTATGAACCGTATAGAGACAGAGACATAGAGACAGAGACAAAGAGACAGAGACTCAGAGACAAGTATGAACCGGGCTTTATGCAACCTTGGCGTGTCAGTCATGAGTTGACTGTCACACGGAATTTCAGATTGCATATTATATATAGCGGCAGGCTCAACAACATTGTGACAGTGAAATGCATATATTATACCAACGCTGTTTCTAAACCTCTGCGTATCCACTGTTGGCTGTTTATGTGATTGTTACTGGTTAAATATGACTAAAGCTTTGGGTTTAGATTGCCAGCTTCCATTAAAGATACACCATGCGACCAGTTGCCTAATCACGATGTCTGTGAAGAATTCAAACCCCCAATGCATTCGGGCAGCAGTTCTATGGAAGAGGGTTCAGAAGGTGGAGATATGTTTTGTGGTTTATTGTTTAAATACCTGAATTTCCCCATGACTAACAATTGAAAATGATTTTTCCATTTTTGGCTGCCATTTTTTACTGGGAGCGACCAGAGAGATAAAATCAACTAATTAATTTCTAGGTGTAAGAGTTGATTCTGAAACTAAATAAACCATGCATTATTTCAATGAACATAACTTCCGTATCACCTGGTGAAAAGCACAAAACTTGAACTAGAACAGAGCTTCAAATCATCAAAATTTTTATTGTCGTGCGAAAAGCTATAGAAACTAGATTTTTCTAGCAGGCGTGGAAATATTTTCCCAAAATGGAGTCGACGTGTTAAAGAAAAAAGGAGCAAATGCTGAGACTGACAACTGGCAAGTGGCCTCTGCCCTGAAAAATAAGTTGTCGTAAATCGCCACTTGGGCCATATGGCCCATCCGGCATTAAAGGGTTAAGGCATACCTTTATCTTCGAATTTTCTCAGACTGAGCAGCTAGTCGTACTCCTTAAACACTGTCGTATTTGCAGTTAAACTATAGTTAGTCTGCTTGCTCCTTTGTTTAGGTACCTCTGAAGAAAGTGAAGAAGGGAGCGAACCCGCTGCTGCAGCTGGTGGTGGTGACGACAAGGAGGAGCCTGAGGCTGAAGAGGACCCAGAAACGAAGAGACGTCGGAGAAGTGTCGCCAGAATCCTCAGTGATGGAATCAAAGGATTGCATTATTAAACATGCACAACAATTCTGACAATTTCTCATTGCGATTTTACTATCCTATTTTCTGTGAATTATAATGGAAACAGTACAGAGTAAATCGATTGTGTCAATCAAGTCAAAAAAAGCAAAAATTCTGGATTCTAGCAATCCATGTTTCTGGGTTCACTTCAGCTTTTACATTAATTAATCTTATTACACAATCAAAAATTCTATTGGTTATATATGTAATGTTATTTTTGCAGTGATTAATTGTGACGCGAAATAATTGACATGCATTAGGTAGGTGACCAGAAATAATATTAATTCTTCATTTAGCAGAACTAACATTTTTTGGAAAATTAGAGGTATATATACACAAAAACGTATGTCGATATTACCACCCGGCGCCCATGGCCTACATGACGTTTTCTGACGGACGCTTTGATGTTTCACTAATTACAATTCATAAATTTGTGACACAATCTGGCAAGACAGGTATATCGTGCTTTGATGGGGGTTGGTACTAGTGTTTCGATCACTGGTACAATTAATTCAGCCTACAATCAAAGTCATGTGCCCAAAGTTGAGTTTCTTGTTAACCAATTACGGTTTATTGGTGACAGTTTAATGAAAGCGGCTTTTTTATTTTATCCACAGACAATGGAACGGAAGCGAGGTTAAATAGAAACTCAGGTTTGCTAATAAAGTCTATTATGTAGCCTTGAAATTTAATGACATTTAAATGTCATAAACATTTTAAACAATCCCTGTCAAAGCATAAAAAGGACCAAAAAGTTGTCCAAAAGTTTATTAGCTCTGCTAGAAGCATCTAACATTGTTGCAACGGCATAGCTGTTTTTCGAGGCAAGGATATTTCTGTCCAAAATGAAATTTGTACTGTACTGCTGCCTTCTACTGTTTGCTTATCTGGTAAGAGCTTAAATAATTAGCTATAATCAATAACATTACAACGACATTTATATCATATTTTAGTATAATTTATTAGAACATTATATTTATCATTATGAATATATACCGAAATCGTAGGAAACGTACATCTTATTCATTGGCAGGGCCTTGGCTCGATGATCCTTCCAATTCCTCAATTTCTTAACACTTCATTAATTGAGCTAAAACTTAGTATGGTTATGTTTGCGACCATGCTGAGTTTAAATATGGCAACATTTTTCTATTTCTAACAATTACATAGATATTTTCGAATCCATAAGGGGGGAAGGACCAAGCGAACCAGAAAAGCTTTGTTAGCATTTCGTTAGCTGAGTATGTATATACAAGCTTACTGCTTCAGCTTTTTTACCGAATTGCTACTAGACACTAGCTGAATCGAAAATCGAACTTCAGATCCTTATTTTTCGACCCATAAAATTCCTATAGCAAAGCTGAAGACAAAAGTTTCTGGTTTTCCATGGTCCACCCTCATTTCGATTCGAAAAAACCTAAGTTTGCAAAATCGAAAAATTTTGCCATATTTGAATGTTGTTGTTGGAAACAAACCCATATCAAATTCCTTTACCAACGACCAAAGGTTTGGCCGGCCAATGGTTTGCCCGGCCAATGCCCGGCCGTTGGCCAGCCATTGGCCGCCCCAGCCAAGGCACAACACTAATCTAATCTCCAATCCCTCACGTTGCTTTCGAAAAATCTGTGTTCAAAACAAAATAATCGCGGTTTTGCCGAAATCATTATTCGGCCAAATCTCCAGCTTCAAGCAATAAATTTAAACTAACAGGCGTGGGTAAACGACAAAAGTGCAATGAAAGATGTATCCGTCGAGTATAAATACATAAATTAGTGACGAGGATCGGATCGGATAGGCAGAAAAACATTTAACCGATCCGATGCAGTAAAATTATTCGTCGATCCGATTCGATCCAATCAGGGTCCTGGATCACTCGATCCGATCCGATCCGGCAATTCGGGTCTGCTTTTTTAGAAACTTATTTTAAAGTCGGTTTTGCATTGTAAAACACATCTTACACACTAATTTGACTGAGCTAGCTTCATTTTACTATTCCGACAAACAAATTCATAAGGAATTACGAAAAATTGTTGACGTAAAATTTCAGAAGATAGGGAGCCAGACAATGAACGCTACAGACTGAGCATTTTCTAACGTAACAAAGAAAATACGAAATCACGTTATCAGTTAAAAGCAATAAGGCTGAGAATTAAATTCTCCCAAACTGAAGCTATATATAACTGTTTTGGATTATTGGATGTTTTTGGAACTAAAAATACAATTTTATTTGGTTGGCGGGCGAGTTGCTGACTCAAGCTGAAGCTTGAACGGCAGCTAAACATACAACATGAATTTGTCTCATTGTTGGAGTTTTTCCATCCTGAATTATCGTAACGTCAACTAAAAAATTATTGCGGTTGTTTTTAATACCCTGTAGGACACCGACATAGTGATGTTTACGCTGTCCTGTTTAGTTTCAGTTTCAGTTTCAGTTTCAGTTTCAGCTCCACTTTCAGAAAGGTTTCAGTTTCAGTTTCAGCTCAAAATTTGTTCTAGTTTCAGTTTCAGTTTCAGTTTCAGTTTCAGCTCGTAGTTTAGCTTAGTTTCAGTTTCAGTTTCAGCTCCAAATTTGTTCTAGTTTCAGTTTCAGTTTCAGTTTCAGTTTCAGCTCTGACTAAAATGAGTTTCAGTTTTAGTTTCAGTTTCAGCTCCAAGTTTCTTTAGTTTTCAGTTTCAGTCCAAGTCTTTTATAGTTTTCAGTTACAGCTCTGACTAAAATGAGTTTCAGCTTTTGTTATCCTCTGTTATCCTTATGTTATGCTAATCAAATTAATTAACTGCTGGTGAGAAGGGTTCCAGATGTGCTATTCAATGATATAGCCTAATACGTGTGGAAGCACAGCGAGTGAGTTCGCACTGTCCTCTCGGTCCTTCCTCAGAATCAGCATGACAGCGTCATCCTCCAGAACCCGCAAGAAGGCGATTTAATTAACCTTAAATTTGGGGATCTTTTTAGTTGTTGGTGCTAGGCTCCTTGTCCTTCTCCTTATGTAATGATTTTATAAAAAAGGTTATTAATTAAGTTGGGGAAATCTTAAAATGATTATTTAATAATCTGAAAAAAGAAAATTAATTGGAAACAGATCAAATAAACATTGCCTGCCATACAGTCGTATTTTAACATTTTAATGTATTTAATTTTAACGCATTTAATGCATTTTAATGCAATGATACTAAAGTTTTCATGCAGCATTACTTGTCACTCTGTTATGTACAATTTTGGTCTGTTCTGTAAAAAGCACTAGTTAAACGTATATATTTGCTGGAAGTTTACATGCTGGGAACAGGACCCAGTTTTTGAAACACTCGTCTATGCTGAACATGGATACGCTAGAGCTGAAACCTATTTCAGCTTCAGCGAGAGCTGAAACTAAAATAGTTTCAACTTCAGCGAGAGCTGAAAATAGTTTCAGCTTCAGCGAGAGCTGAAAATAGTTTCAGCTTCAGCGAGAGCTGAAACTGGTTTCAGTCTTAATGTGGAGCTGAAACTGTTTCAGTTTCAGTTTCAGCTCCAAAACGGTTCTAGTTTCAGTTTCAGTTTCAGCTCAAAAGTTATTTTAATTTCAGTTTCAGTTTCAGTTTCAGCTCTCACTTCGACTAAGTTTCAGTTTCAGTTTCAGCTCCAAATCTGTCATGGTTTCAGTTTCAGTTTCAGTTTCAGCAACTGAAACTGAAACATGTACAAGCTGAAACTAGGTTTCAGTTTCAGTTTCAGCTGCTGAAACAACACTACACCGACATTGGTAATCTGCAATCCCTACATCGATTGAACCACCTGAGCTCGTCCTGCGATTAGTTGTTCCTGAACAACTGCAGGATGCATGGTAACCTCCAAGGTCTAAGCTAATTGCTCTAATCCTGAGTAAATTCCGAATTTGCAACAGTTTTACCAGCAGGATATAGCAATAATAGTAAAACAAAGCGCTCAAGGCAATTAAAACAGACCAAAATTGTACCGCCGTAACTACAGCTTTCAGGAAACATCCTGAAACAATTGCCAGGTTCCACAAAAATCAATTTCATTCCACTTCATGGACTCCCTGATTGGTAATTCGAACGAAAGTTTTTTGAGTGTTCCATTAACAAGCACGAAAGCTAAATAGGTAAACCGCAAGCGCTGCTGCGCAGCCGTTTATGTGGCTCGGCCGACCGGACCAGGCCGGTCGGGTTTGTAAACTCGCCCAGTCGGCTGGACGGGCGGCGGTGACGCAAGCCGGCCGTCTGCCTGAAGATGCAAACTCACCGCCCGGTAGGGTGATGCAAACCCACCGCCCGGTAGGGTGATGCAAACCCACCGCCCGGTAGAGTGATGCTAATCGGCCGCCAGGTAGGGTGGTGCTAACAGTAAAGGGAGGGAGGCCGGCCGGTACCAGTTTTGCCCTATTCTGGTGCATTTTGCACCATTTTTGCCCTAAATAAAGCAATTACTACTGGTGACATAGCACAGGCAATATATATTACGTATTGACATGGTTCAGCAGATCGGCCGGTGTGTTCTTTCTGACCCGACCGGCCGCGTGATGAACGGCGTGCGGCCAGCCAGCCGGCCGGATCTTGGCCGGCGACCGGCAGGGATTAGCTTTCAGCCGGTTTGAAACCGGCCGGCCAACAATTCTACCCACCACAAGTACAACCACAGGATAACGTGGGGAAATGGGAAATGAGTGTGCAGACCCCCCAAAACTGACAAAAGACGGGCAGATCCCCTCAAGGAGAAGGAAAAAATGGCGGACCCTCTCGTCCAGAAGAAAAAAAAGAGGGTGGACCTCTCAGCGAATTTTTTCAAAACTGAACACTTTAAGCAAATTTTAGCGATTTTTGCCAAAAAATTCTTAAAACTTTGATTAGTCATGAGTTTTTATTAATTTTTGGCCAAAAACTTAATATGCGCAATTTTTGGGGTAGATCCCCTTAAAAGTTTAGAATTTTTAAGGAATAGAGCCTAGAGGGTAGACCCACCGGATTCGCACTCCGTGTTAATGTATGATTACAAATTTTTAGTTTGATTAGTTAGACACAATACTATTCAACTGTCTACTGAATTTGATTAGGTTGTCTATGAAATATCCTGAAGTTGTTCGAAAACAACTAATAGAAAAATGAATTTAGAGGAATCAGTAAAAAGAATTATCAGTATTCTTTTTTATAGTTAAAATAAGTACATATGACACCACTTTAAAACAATTTTTTAAACCGGGGACCATAAACTGTCGGACTTGCAGGACCTACCAAAGTCGGACGAACCCTCGTGGCAGACTCCCCAACATTCCTTGCCGCCCCCGCCAACCGTAAGAGCAGTTTTAAGGCCGGTCTATATTTGCATTGTTGCAGCCTGTTGTTGTCTAGAAACGACTAAAATTTCATTGGCTCATCCCGTCATGTGCGCCTTGTACATGCCAATAATATTTGGTTGTTCAGAAACAACCGCAGGATGGAAAGGGTTAATAGGTATCTTAGACTTTTTAAATTAAAACGGAATTACTTGCAAACTTGCACTTGAACTTGCGTTTACAGTTTTCAAGTCTGGCAACTTGCTCAGCTAATTTCCTTAAGAAACGTTTTATGAAACATGACATGAGCTTGCGATTCAAGTGCAAGTGCAAGTTCAAGGTTAGCCCATATCCTGATTTCGTTCGTAGATGCCACATGAATCGCATATAATGTGGTGTGTGCAAGAATTAAGCAGGTTATTAAGTGCGAAACTACGCAGCACAATATATTGTCCATGAGAAACTGAAAACTTAAAGCAGCAAATGTAGAAGGAAAATAGGAAAAGGAAAGGTTTGTGCGCAAATAAAACAGCAATTTAGTGATAATTGGAGTCAGGTGAGCAAATTCACATGGGTCAACCCATTACAAATATACCGCCTCCGCAGGTATAAAACTAATCTGGTGTCTCGTCTGCCTGCCTAGAGATTAAAATGCTAAACATTTCTTAACTTTTCACCTAAAATACGGGACTTGTCCCAGAATGCGATTTTTGTAAAAGACTAAAGCCGTAGGACTGAAAAATGCACGAAAGGAAACCAACACCATAAATAAGGTCTCCATAAATACTGTGTAAACTGTGATTAGACTTGAAATGACGTGAAACTCCTTTTTACATTAATTAAATAAAAATATTAATTAAAAGTATTTGTGAAAATTAAAGCTGTTCCCCCTAAGAAAAACTGGCAAAATTAAAAAAGAGTTGACCAAGTGGGAATAAACTGAAAAAGATTAGACGCTGGGATCAACTCTACAGTATATACTGCTGAGTCGACAAACTGGGGGTCACTGGGGACAAATCATTGAAATTATGAAAACTTGTTGACACTTTTGATTTCGCAGTCGGCACTTTAGCTCAGACTGCGATACAAATATTAATTTCTGTCTAAATGAGGTGATTCCCCCACAAGCCACTTCATAAACCTTTGTGACATCAGAGCAACATCTTTTTGAATGAAAACACAGCATACACGCAACCGCAAGCTCCATTCACACCAACAATTTCCGACTAAATAGCCAATCTCTCCGGAAACAGTAATATGTTTTGAAAGGGCCAGCAAGCAAGAGGACAATCTAAGTTCAGGGAACGCTTATGCCCAATAGAACTATAATGAAATGTTCTTCTGAATGCATTTAAACGCTTTGTTTATGTTATGGTGCGAATTGTGAACTTTTAATAAAAAGTTAGACAGGAAAGTGTCGAGCAGAATGAAGGCTCAAACATCTACTACGACTGTGAAAGCTTATGTTTGAAAATTTTGAACAATTAATTTTCAACTGTAATTGTTCTAGGTATCAACTGGTGCCGAAAGCTCAAATTTGAGGGAACGTCTCCGCGCAGCACTGGCGAAAAATGGCGTGGCAGACAAAGAAAAGATGTTTCGCAGCGACTCTCCCGCTCATAATAAGTTATTTGAAAAAGCAATCGAATGGCGAGCCAAAAGTGATGGTCCCGAGACATTGGATGAATGCGCAGATCACCTGAAAGAATCCTTGACCGCCCATTTTGGGGAACAGAAAGGAGCCTTTGAAGAGCAGACAGAATGCAGTGAAGGGTATCTTAGATTATTTGAGTTTTTAGACAACTAATGACAGATCACTCTTTGTAAAATGCTTTGTGAAAACAGCATTAATGTTTGTGCTTTTGTTACTTTGTTTTGCTACTCCTGACATAAACAAAAAGTAAAACCGGAGCTTTCTTTTACGGAGCAAACTTTTAAGGAAAATAGTTTTTCTATTTTCTACTGTGTGTGAGCATTTTATGATGGAGCTCGAGGGAGATTCTGTGAAGTCTACCCCATCTTCAAGGAGGGTTTACCCCTAAAAACGGTCAAAATGTTAAAGCGTCTACCATAAAATGAATAAAAATTGCTTATATATAGTTTACAGATTTGAGTTGAAAAACAGTAAAAAATGACGATTTTAGGTGAATTTAGGATTTTGAAGATAATGTTTGCACAAATCGCAAAATTTGTGTAAAAATTTTTAATTTTTGGTCAGAGTTTTTAGAGATCTATCTGATTTTGCTTCTCGCTTAGGGTGCTTGCCCTCTTTCACAGGTTGGGGTCTGCCTACACCTCCTCATCCTCTCACAATATCCTATGATCGTGCACAGCTTATCAATCCTGAAGCATACCATTGTAACGACATGACATATATGAACCATGCATCTGATTAGCTACATCGTAGTTCTTGAGCATGATTAATGAATAACAGAAAGTTTCAAACAGCACCCGAAAAGCTCGGGCACTCTGGCGGGACTCGAACCTCCTCTCCTGCATAAAGCGCAGTCGCTCTAAAACTGAGCCAAAGGTGCTTCAGTTGAATGAGCTTTAACCAGAGTTCGAATCCAATTCTACAACCAAAGAAATAAGCCATAATATTGCATTTACAGAATAAAGGGATTAGATTAAAATTAATCCTTATTAAAGAAACAGGGGCTCGGATTAAAACGGATTAAAATTTAAGCTAGCGAGTTAATCCAATTGAACCGATTAAATTTAACCCTATTTCTTTGATGCACCTAGGATTGATAATTTAATCTAATTCTGTTTCGTTATTCCCACTTAGGACTGAAAAAATCAACGAGTTTAATTTTTTTAATCCGACCTGATGAATCGCTGTTTTCAAAGAAAATTTATATAAATCATTTAATTCGCCTACTGCAATTTCAACCAGTATTAATCCTCGTGCAGCTATGCAGATTAAACTGATTAAAGTTGGCAGCTTAAAATGGTTTAATGGCGGATTAAATAGACTAAAATTGAAGCGAGTAATCCGAGCATTAGAAATGGTCCTATCAAAAAGTTAATTTCAATCGGTGTAATCGTACACTTGTTAATTCTAAGCAGTGTAATTCAGAATTAAAATACAGCGATAATCTGGCTGATTTTTAGTTAGTTTAATCCGATCACTTTGTCTTTAAAGAAATAGGGCCATAGTGATGCACAGAAGCGTCAACTAATATAATTTAGATAGAATCGACTGCACCGCACCGCCATACCGAGAAAAAGTTCAGGGGCTTATATAAGTCGAGTTTAAAAAGCTACATTGAGAATTGAAGATGACTTCTAGGATTTTATCTTTTGGAGTTGTTGACGGAATGATGATTGGAAGGATGTTTCAACCAATAGTGTGCCAAGCTTAAGGTGTTTTCACGGAATCTGTTGTCTTCTATTTTTTATCTTATTTTTGGCTGTAGGTGCATTCCGGACTGGGCCCAACACTGCTCACAGGAGTTTAAATCCAGCTTTGAAGAATTCCAGGGAGAATTTGAAGAAATGCGAAAGGAATTCGAAACCTCAATCACAAAAATGAGAGACTGTGTCACGAAAATTGCAAATGATGATGAGACAAAACCTGCTAGTCAGCAAAGGTATGCAAATATACGATTAAATTAATTCCACTTGCACCTATCCTACTTATGCAATTTGCCTAGCGCTTGATCTTTCCGCCTGGAGATAACAAAATTTACAATCCTATTTACTTCTAAAACTCAAAACCGAAACTCCTACTTACGAAAAAAATATTTTCTTGTAGAAGTCACATTCCTATTTACACCTGAATCATACAACAAAAACTCTACCGTAATCTACATATACCTTTACAGTATACACGTTCTAGTATGTAGTAGGTCGTAGTATGGTATTTATAAAAATTTTGATAATTTCTTTAGTGTAACACTAGACTATTTAGAAAGTTGATGCTGCTTAACAGTAATGCACGATTATAATATTACCTACAGAATATATGTGGATGCGTCCAATGTATACGGGGGTCTGGGGGCAGAGCCCCTCATAAGTTGA
Source organism: Trissonchulus latispiculum (assembly GCA_030248195.1). Lineage (NCBI taxonomy): Eukaryota > Metazoa > Nematoda > Enoplea > Enoplida > Ironidae > Trissonchulus > Trissonchulus latispiculum. The sequence continues at coordinate 17,756 of JASAND010012497.1, forward strand.
AGAATTTTTTGAAATTACAGAATAATCCGTAGTGGAAATGTTTAAAACAAGCTGGCTCCTAAAAGGAGCATTATCTCGACGTCGGGACGGAACTTGACAGAGCGCTTCCATTCATACTTCAAGGAAACAAATTGTATGTAAGCATACAAATTGTGTAAAACGTTTACCTAATTGACTGAACAGATGCATATGTGCAGTAGGTTTTGTATTTGTTGGTTTCTTATGCGCTGCAGCAGGATCAATTAAAATTTGTAGCTTGCAAAAAGAAGTTCTAGCACCCTATTTCAAAATGCTATCCCCCAGGGCAATTCATCGAAATTGTCAAGGTGTGACCGCTTGTCCGCTGGAACCACCGTAGCACCTCCATGACGGTGGACGTAATGGACGTTATGATCTATGTATCTATCGATCGTTATATTCTATCGAACACCTCGCTTAGTGTTCTATGGCAATATTCCAGTGTCCGCATTTCCCTTCCTCTCAAAAATGTATGAGCTGGCACAACCCCTCGTATCGAATGGAGTGAAGTGACTGTAAGAAATAATTTTATCATCAGAGTTTGCCTTAAAACTATATAGCATATTTATATTCGACAGTCCTATATATTTCAATAGTTGACGTGAAAAGCACCAGTTCTTCCTTCAGTCACTCACACAGATCTTTGGGCTTTTACATGCCGCTGAACAAATGCAAACCATACAAGCAGACTGCGCTCGAATTTTATAACCTAATTTGCATAGTGCGATGTTTTCAAGATTTCAAGATTTTATTTCAACCCAGGGGGGCCTTGTGAAAATGATAAGCGTTGCTGAAAATAATTGCCCCCTCTTGGATAAGTTTTGTGGATACATTTGAGTTAACTTTCAATTTTAATAAATAAAAATAACCGTTGACACGGTATTGTGTAAGGTTCATAACTTACTATGGCGGCCCCCCTTGAACAAAAACTTAAACAGAAGTGAGGTCAGTGCTGAGCATAGCATACTATTGCAACGTTGTTGAAATGTAGTTCATTTAGAACCAGAAACGATTATAGCTATCTCGCCTTTAGGCGAGATAATAAAAATTTTATTTGGCACCTGGTGCATCTAACACAATTCCTACTTGAGTAATTTTCAATATTATTGATACACATTATTCCGATATTTCAATGTTATATATAGTTAAACTAATTGAAGCATTAAAGATCAATGAAATATATATATATTTTTTTTTCTGTACGCCCCACTCCAGTTGGTCTTACACCGGTTAGGAGCAGTGTCAGCTCGGAATTAATTTTGAAAACTTTTACTGGGTATAGCTGACACCGAATAATTGTAATCACAATTATCCGAGGCGTTTCGCAAGGATGGAGATTTGTCCATCACCGGCTGTGTGATGAACGCACCTCGGCAGCTCCACCCGGAGGCGGCCGCCCCTTAACTCTCGGCTAATTGTTTACATTGGGGGGGAATAAGCTAGTACTGGCACCGGCAGGCACCAGAGACGACACTTCGAAAGTGGTGTCTGGTCCAGCTGAACCATAAGTAGGGGTACATACATAACTGCTCAAAACAATCACACACAACAAACAACAATCCACAAAAAAGCAACAAAATTGACAAAATATTTAGGTTATCTTCTTTTTATTTTCTTTGTGACCAACTCTGGTCTTTGAAGTCTTGTACTGTTGCTGGGGCCAAGTTGTATTCCACTGAAGGTAGTGGCACGAAGGAGACCCAGACAGGGAATCTATCTTCAGAAATTTAAATTGGAGTTGTGAGATCCGTGCTCTGAGTCTATTTGATGGCGTTAATTCTGAAAACCGCAAAACACTTTGGAGACCATCTCTAACTATTGTATTAAATATATACACTAGAAAACCCTCCTCATTCAATTAGCCAGAATTTTTGGAGCCCAGATACTTGCCAAATTTACAGACATTATTTTCCAACAAAACCGTGAACGTTTGACGTAAATCTTATCATGCTGATACTGTTCTTGTCTCATTCAATTCACATGAGCCAGAGGTTGATAGGAGTAGATTTTTAGTTTGAGTGCTCATATGCATCATTAAGTAGAATAAATTCAGTAGAATAAATTAGTAAAACAACTTAGCGTTTTGGAGAGATGATCAAATATTTCCCATGTGTTGTATTCCGCAATTTTAAGTTGTTTGAGATAAAGTGTGTGTGCGCAATAGTTGGACAGATCAGTTGGTGATCATAGGCCATAGGCTGGACGTCATTGTTGAAAACCATTGAGCCATCTTCAGGAGGTCATTGTTATTGGAGATTGCTGAACCATTATCATGAGATCATCGAGTCTGGAGACCGTTGAGCCATCTTACACCTTCAGGATTGGAGATCATTGCACCATCTCAAGAAGATCGAGGCATCTGCCTGTGATCATTGTTGCAAATTGTGACGGTTCTTGAGGGCAGAGATCTTTTTTGTGACATTCCTCCAAATAATGCCTGGGCATAGGCAGACACAAAATGAAAATTTCTGGCGATGCAATTGAGTGTTAAAGAGTTGGGGCCTTAAGGTTTAACGAGGACTGAGTTGTTGAAAATTGATTCGAAAAATCCTCGTTGAATAATCTTATGCTGCATGTATGTAATTATACGTGTTGCGTTACAGTTGTAGATAAAATTGTGTCCCACAGAATATATATTTAGGAATATCTTTGGGAAGAAAGGCAATAAATATTAAAACATACATTCGGTGTCGAAAACTCTGAGAACTAGAAGAAAGGTAGCATCTGTTACATCTAACTAAAGCATCTAACGCTATTTCAAACTTTGCGTAAATTGCAACTGTAAATTCTTGTATTTTGAATAAAATCAATATCAATAAAGAAGAGCGTGTATGCGTGGTGCAGCATTATTCTTCAAAAATGTGTTAAAAACTCAAATGATCACGATTATGCACATTGTAATGCTTTACTTATTGATATGAAATTTACGAGTTCAAAAAGATCTATGGATACAGGTGGACAACGACTTAACATATAACATTGAGGCATGACCTTGCACCTTGGCATTCCATGACAAAGTGGTAAACACCAGAGATCTGGGGGCGGAGCCCCCAGAACCAGAAGAAATTTTTGGAAAAAACGGAAAAATTGGTACTGGAAACATTTAAAGTTTTGGGTCTTATCTCGATTACCCCCCCCCCCAAGTACTCAAAATCCTTAAAACTTGACCAAATGAGCTAAAATTTGGTGTGGGTATGTTTTCGACCACGCTGAGTTCAAATATCGCAAAATTTTTCGATTTCGCGAAATTCGAAATTTTTCGATTTCTAAGGGGGTACCAAGGGAAACCGAAAAATTCTTTGTCTTCGATTTTGCTGAAAACATGTATATAGGTGTGTTCGGGGTCGTAGAACACGAATCTGGAGTCCGTTTTTCGTTTCAGCATTTCGTTAGCTCAGTATAAGCTAAAGATTTAAGCTTAAGATGTAAGCTTATACTGAGCTAACGAAAAGCTGAAACGAAAAACGGACTTCAGATTCGTGTTCTACGACCCCGGAAACCCCTATATACATCTTTTCAGTAAAATCGAAGACAAAAAAGTTTTCGGTTTCCCTTGTCGAGCTCAAATTGGTCAAATTGCTCAAATTGGTCGAGCTGTTGTCACATAATACCTGCCAAAGTACTTGGAGAAAAATGCTTCAATGTTGTGCTGCTCTGATGCGTCAGTGCCTTTGTCACCTCTTGAGGCAGTCTCCGAAAAAAAACAATTATTAAGTTTTGCCATATAGGAACCAAGTTGGAAATCAATCGATAGCTACTTGGATGAGGGACAACGTTTCTAATAGAACTATGGGTACCTAGTACAAACTAGTTTTTATCACACCCATGCAAAAGTAGGTAATTCGTTCAAAGAACTTATTCCGATATTATTCATTATTCTTAATTTTGTTTTGACCTATTTGGTGCAACGCAAGATACTCTATTCCCATTTCATTCTGGAATAAAATCAGAATAAGGCTGTTCTAATCCTATTTTATTTTTTGGTGTGCGTAGTTAATGGGGTTGGGCTGATTCTGATTTCTGATTGGCAAATGAGATCATCGAGTCCTCTGTGCGGGGACGACGTCAGCGCATCCAATAGCGACACACCACACAGCCATATAGCGTAATCAAGGCTATGGTTGCAATACTCTACAGTAGCTCTAACTTTTATCTCTGCTGTATTAAGGTGCTCCAAAAATGGTCTGGATCATGCTCCTCAGCACTGCGGCATGATGATGATGTTTTCGCTGCTGACCAAGGAGCAAGCTGACTGCTATGGTTCCTGCTTCAAAGACCACAAACCTGGAAGCTTTGGCAATCAGAAAGGGTTCGGAGGAGGAGGAGGAGGATTTGATACATGCATTAATAAATTGTAAGCTTCAATTATCATGTGTAATCAAGTGCAGGCTTTTTCAGTTTAAACTCATGGATCCTAAACAATCTTGCAGAACTGAGCAGCGTTAGGTGTCGTATTACGCTTAAAACTTTGTAATTATTTACAAAAATGGTCGAAACTGTCAAAACACTAGATTTTACATGTATATACTTTAACACTTTGAAATAAATTCTGGAATTTCGGGTCGTGAGGTAAGAACTTTTCGACTTGTGGCACTACATAATACATATATTCTCTCTCAGCAGACAGTAGGAATACTGGTTTTGTAGTTGTTTCGGTTAAAAAGAGAAGTAATCTGAAAATGAACATTGAAATGTTTACACAATCATTGAGACATTTTTAATGTTTAAGCCAGAAATAGTTTCGGTGGTCCAAAAATGGACAATTTAGAGGAAATCAGTTTCTTTATTGAAACATACTGCCACATGTTCATTGCAAGGTTTTTCAGAATAAATAGACCAAAAATTTTTTAACTAATTTAAATTTTTATATAGTTTAATTAACACGAGGTCAAATTCTGTGGGTCTACACCGACTTCGACAAGGTGTCCACTCGTAAAAAATTTTAAAAGTTTTAAGGGGATCCAGTCCAAAAAAAGCAGAATTCAGAATTTTTTTGCAATTTTTAGCGATTAATAAATGCTTTAAAAATCGCTAAGTTCAGTAACGGATCGGGCCTACTTGTTTTCCTTCTGGCCGAAGGGTGTAGGAATATACTATCTTTTTCTGTCTGTCTGAGGGCCTGTCTGTACCGAGTAGAGGCCTGCATTACGGCCCCGCCGCGGCCCGGCCCGGCCCGGCCCGCGGGCCGGGCCGGGCGGGCCGACGACCAAAGTTCACGGGCCGGGCCGGGCCGCGGGCCGAAACTCACGGGCCGGGCCGGGCCGCGGGCCGACAGTCCGGCCCCCCAGCAGTTTTTTGAAGGATTTAACTATAAAATAGTAATTCATAATTTAGCTTAAAATGTTTTGTGTTTCCGAAATATGTTTCGTTCAAACTAACACTGATTCCCGCAGTAGCGTTAGCATTTTATTTTCATAAATAATACATGTATTTATCGTCACATCATTAATGTCAAATCCTCAATTGCGCCTAAGTAATTTTAGCGTTTACAATATTAGAATATGAAACTTTGGAATAGGGCAATATATGGTATTAGTAACAGTGTAAGTATTTTATTTTTGGTTTTGATGTATTTGCTGTCTTTTTTAAGAAACCGATGCATTTACTTAGAAAAAGCAGTTTTAAAAAATCAAAGTTTTGAGTTTGTGGAGCAAAGATTTACTACTTCTTTAGAAATGAAAGATTACTACTTCTGCACAGTTGCATCTTTTTAAAGTCCTCTACTTCTAATTAGCTTATTTCTCAACTAATTCTTATAAAAATGCGCACTTCACAAAATTTCATCTGGTTTAATAAAGTACAATATTTAAATGTTGCCACTGTAACCTTTTAGGGAATTTTCAGTTTTTTGTTTTTCTAGCGTTCCAGTCTTATATATATACAAAGTGTCAACATGAGGCAGTATTATCTTTTGGTTTCATTTGTAGAACGACAAAAATTATTTTGTCCTTAAAACTGCGTTTCAAAACCATTAAAACTCGAAAAATCAGTTTTTAGAAAACACACTTTTCCTAGAAAAAGCACCGAAAACCAGAGATTCTGTTTTTAATAACCAAGCTAACAAAATTATTTACGTAATTTTGCATTTTGCGACAAATGAAAAAATTTCGTGGCACGGGCGGGCCGAAAATTTTGACGGGCCGGGCCGGGCCGGGCCGAAGCATCTGACGGGCCGGGCCGGGCCGGGCCGAAGCAGTTGACGGGCCGGGCCGGGCGGGCCGAGAAAGATTTTTCACGGGCCGGGCCGGGCCGGGCCGCAAAAATTCGGCCCGTGCAGGCCTCTAGTACCGAGCATTCTCCTCTACTACTTGCTTAACTATTTGAAATAGTCAAAAAGCTAATGCTGCAGATTAAGACGAGATTTAATCATTTCAGTTGCACGGAAGATGCTCTTCAGGAATGCAAGGATTCGTCAGGAATTGTTGCTTTGGTCCAGCGGAGTCAAAGTATTCGAGCTAGATTGCAAGGAGATATGCGTAGAAACTTTCCCAAACACTGTCAATGTTTCAAGGATGCTGCGATAAAGGCTGGCGCAGAGTAAGTCCTCTTGGTTTGATGATTTTAAATTTTTTGATTCTCCGAAAATCGATTTGTTGACTTGGGCATTCATAGTCGCGAACGCAGAGAGACGCGCGTCGGCGCCTCAGATTGTAACATGCCGTTTTAACTGTTTAAACATAATTGTAGCATATTCATGCTCACGAACGCATGCAGACGCTTACGTACGCGCGTCGACGCGCGTCTGCTTGCGTCTGGAACTATGAATGCACCTTTAGCGTCTTTTCACGCAGTTTATTTAAACGAGTTAAAAGAGTTAAAATTAACTCACCCCTTTTCGCGCATAGGGTTAAAAGAGTTAAACAGTTCACTTAGCCGTGGTTACACTTGACAATCTTGTGACAACGCGTTGTGACAACGGTAGTTGTCTCCCATAGTTGTCACTCGTGACAACTAGTGGTTACATGTGACAACAGATCGTCGCAACGCACACTTGCTGTTGAACCAAAGCTATGTTTACTATTGCGTTGTCACAACGAAATCGGGCATGGTCACAACGCGTTGTCACCAGCTGTCACAACGTTGTGTCTCTGGTTACACGAACAGCGTCGTGACACTTCTGTAGCAACGACCGTTGTGGCAACGCGTTGTGACAACGCGTTGTCACAAGATTGTCAAATGTAACCACGGCTTAACTCGCGTATAGGATTAAACGAGTTAACAGTTGTTATGTTAACTCTACTCTTTCAACTCGCGCGCGAAAAGGTCCTAGGTTTACGTAACGAAATTAGCGTAATATTGTTTAAAATCTTTCATAAGAAATTTCTGAAAAGTTGCTGTGAACTTTCCAATTTATTATAAAAATATTTGCAATCATTTTTGCATTCTGAATTATAACTTTTCCTAATTTTTCCGTAACAGTTTTACGCTACAAAATTTTGTACATTGAGGTTTTCCAAAAATTCTCAAAGAAGTATATAACAGCAATCTTTCAAGTTAGCATAAGGACAATGGCAAACTAACTGAATGGCAAACATTTAGCTCGCGCGCGAAAAGCCTCTTAGAAACATTATGATCCCAAACTTATTAAAGTCAACATCAACATATAAAACAATAAACATTTCCCGATTCAACTCTTCACTCTTTGTTGACTTTGTAAAAATTCTATCAACTGCTGTCTTGTCTAGCTGTCTGAAATTCTAGCATATGAAATAGTGAGATCGTGCGTAGCTATTATACAGTGGTGTATCGGTAATTGATGCGCGATGAAAAACCTTCTACATTCTATTTTAGAATTCCCGAAGCTTTCAAAAATGCAGACTGTGGAGAAGAACCAAGTCGTGAAACTTGTACGGCTATCTTCATGGAAAAACGATCCACTTTTATGGACTTAATGTCCAACTTCAGATCCAGTGAATGAAGCAAAAAGAGTTAACTGAATTTAACCATCGACAACTGATTATAACTGTACGGTATTAGCATTATCGCAACGATAAATATTTTCAATTTGCAAAAGCCTACTCTTCTCTTACAAGATCAGCCAATAGCTGGGACCAATATTATAAACGGACTCACCGGTTAAATCTATATATCCAGGGCCAGGGTGCATATTTCTAATTTGTGTAACTGGAAAAATGTGTAGCGTAAAGACTAGAGGCCTACATTACGGCCCGCGGCGCGGCCCGGCCCGGGTTCGACGACCAAAATTCAAGGACCGGGCCGGGCCGCGAGCCGACAGTCCGGCCCGCCATCAGTTTTTGAACGATTTAACTATAAAACATTAACTCATATAGACAGGAGGGGACCTGTGACTGAAACCTATAAGTATATGATGCTGCAAATTGAAAGGGGTTAAAATCGACTGATTCTCAGATTTCTGCTGAGCGGGTTTTTTTAATTAATTACAACAACAGAATTAATTAAGATACAATTTACAATTTATAATTGAATACAAGGAACCTACAATCATTTTATACACGGTGGTCCATAATTATTAAACAAGTCACACCTTAAGAAAGCCAATTTTGGAGGAATTCAATCAAGTCTCGAAAATAGCATAATCCAACACATGCTTTCAAATGAAATATTATACACAACGTCTGCATTAAGCCATAGGTAAACATTACTACAAGCATAATTACAAGTATACTTACAATTCTTACGTAGATTATTACAATCAGAAAAATGGGTAACCCTTCCATGCGATGGCTGGGGGTGGGCAATGTCAGTTAGAGTGGAAGGGCATGTACATTGCTGGGGCAGATGTGTCATCCAAATGTTTAGAGTGCATGTCTATGTAACGTAATGTAATGTAGCGTATGATATGCGGCGTGTGGCATACATATACATATACATACATGCATATACATACATACATACATACATACATACATACATACATACATACATACATACATACATATATGTATACATACATACATACACACACACACACACACACACACACACACACACACACACACACACACACACACACACACACACACACACACACACACACACACACACACACACACACACACACACACACACACACACATACACATAAATAAATATATATAAATACATGTGATGGCAGAAACTCATGTCCGCACCACCATACAACATACATACACTTAACATACATGGTGGTGCGGACATGAGTTGACTGGTTGGTAATATAAGTTATGGTGGTGCGGACATCCCGCACCGCCGTGTATGTTAAGTTATGTATAGTGGTGCCAACTTGAGAAACATGGGGAATGGTTTCATGATGATGGGAAATAATGTCAATGTGTGTATAGTTTGTCATATTAAACCCCTGCCTAGATATATATGTGTATAGTGTGTCACACCCACTCCCCGTTTTTTCATATTAAACGTGTGTGTATGCTGAACGATGTCACGAATGATGTCATGGACCTACCCATGTGCGTGCGTGCGTGCGTGCGTGCGTGTGTGTGTGTGTGTGTGCGTGTGTGTGTGTGTGTGTGTGTGTGTGTGTGTGTGTGTGTGTGTGTGTGTGTGTGTGTGTGTGTGTGTGCACGGCTATATGTATGTGTATATTCTGAACGATGTCATGGACCTACCCATGTGTGTGTAGGACTATATGTATGTGTATAGACATGCTGAACGATGTCACGAACGATGTCATGGGGGTCCCAATGTGTGTGTAGGGGTATGTGTATGTGTATATGCTGAGCGATATCACGAACGATGTCATGGACCTACCCATGTGTGTGTAGGGGTATGTGTATGTGTGTATGCTGAGCGCTGTCACGAACGATGTCATGGGCCTACCCATGTGTGTAGGGGTATGTGTATGTGTATATGCTGAACGATGTCACGAACGATGTCATGGACTTACTCATGTGTATAAAATGATTGTAGGTTCCTTGTATTCAATTATAAATTGTAAATTGTATCTTAATTAATTCTGTTGTTGTAATTAATTAAAAAAACCCGCTCAGCAGAAATCTGAGAATCAGTCGATTTTTAACCCCTTTCAATTTGCAGCATCATATACTTATAGGTTTCAGTCACAGGTCCCCTCCTGTCTATATGAGTTAATGTTTTATAGTTAAATCGTTCAAAAACTGATGGCGGGCCGGACTGTCGGCTCGCGAGCCCGGCCCGGTCCTTGAATTTTGGTCGTCGAACCCGGGCCGGGCCGCGCCGCGGACCCTTAATGTAAACCTCTAGTCTTTACGCTACACATTTTCCAGTTACACAAATTAGAAATATGCACCCTGGCCCTCGATATATAGATTTAACCGGTGAGTCCGTTTATAATATTGGTCCCAGCTATTGGCTGATCTTGTAAGAGAAGAGTAGGCGCAAAATTCTTGAAAATATTTATCGTTGCGATAATGCTAATACCGTACAGTTATAATCAGTTGTCGATGGTTAAATTCAGTTAACTCTTTTTGCTTCATTCACTGGATCTGAAGTTGGACATTAAGTCCATAAAAGTGGATCGTTTTTCCATGAAGATAGCCGTACAAGTTTCACGACTTGGTTCTTCTCCACAGTCTGCATTTTTGAAAGCTTCGGGAATTCTAAAATAGAATGTAGAAGGTTTTTCATCAGCGCATCAATTACCGATACACCACTGTATAATAGCTACGCACGTGATCTCACTATTTCATATGCTAGAATTTCAGACAGCTAGACAAGACAGCAGTTGATAGAATTCTCACCCAAAGTCAACAAAGAGTGAAGAGTTGAATCGGGAAAATGTTTATTGTTTTATATGTTGATGTTGACTTTAATAAGTTTTGGAACTCAGTACGTTTCTAAGAAAGGCTTTTTGCGCGCGAGCTAAATGTTTTGCCATTCGAGTGTAGTTTGCCATTGTCCTTATGCTAACTTGAAAGATTGCTGTTATATACTTCTTTGAGAATTTTTGGAAAACCTCAATGTACAAAATTTTGTAGCGTAAAACTGTTACGGAAAAATTAGCGAAAAAGTTGCATAATTCAGAATGCAAAATGATTGCAAATATTTTTATAATAAATTGAAATGTTCATAGCAACTTTTCAGAAATTTCTTAGAAAAGATTTTAAAACAATATTACGCTAATTTCGTTACGTAAACCTAGGACCTTTTCGCGCGCGAGTTGAAAGAGTAGAGTTAACATATCAACTGTTAACTCGTTTAATCCTATACGCGAGTTACGTTGTTACATTTAACAATCTTGTGACAACGCGTTGTCTCAATAACGCGTTGCCACAACGGTCGTTGCTACAGAAGTGTCACGACGCTGTTCGTGTAACCAGAGACAACGCTGTGACAGCTGGTGACAACGCGTTGTGACCATGCCCGATTTTCGTTGTACAACGCAATAGTAAACGATAGCTTTGGTTCAACAGTGCAAGTGTGCGTTGCGACGATCTGTTGTCACATGTAACCATATGTCACGGTGACAACTATGGAGACAACTACCGTTGTCACAACGCGTTGTCACAAGAGTGTCAAGTGTAACCACGGCTAAGTGAACTGTTTAACTCTTTAACCCCATGCGCGAAAAGGGGTGAGTTAATTTTAACTCTTTTTAACTCGTTTAAATAAACTGCGTGAAAAGACGCTAAAGGTGCATTCATAGTTCCAGACGCAAGCAGACGCGCGTCGACGCGCAGTACGTAAGCGTCTGCATTCGTTCGTGAGCATATGAATATGCCACAATTATGTTTAAACAGTTAAAACGGCATGTTACAATCTGAGGCGCCGACTGCGCGCCTCTGCGTTAAACGCGTCTATGAATGCTCAAGCTGCACAAATCGATTTTCGAGAATCAAAAAAATTTAAAATCATCAAACCAGAGAGGACTTTACTCTGCGCCAGCCTTTATCGCACCATCCTTGAAACATTGACAGTGTTTGGGAAAGTCTCTACGCATATCTCCTGCAATCTAGCTCGAATACTTTGACTCCGCTGGACCAAAGTAACAATTCCTGACGAATCTTGCATTCTGAAGAGCATCTTCCGTGCAACACAATGTTGTGTGTCACAGCTTGTGCTTTTTGACATTTCAAATAGTTAAGCAAGTAATGGGAAAATAATGACTGCGTCCACGCGGCCCGGCCCGGCCCGGCCCGTGAAAAATCTTTCTCCGGCCCGCCCGGCCCGGCCCGTCAACTGCTTCGGCCCGGCCCGGCCCGGCCCGTCAGATGCTTCGGCCCGGCCCGGCCCGGCCCGTCAAAATTTTCGGCCCGCCCGTGCCACGGAAATTTTTTCATTTGTCGCAAAATGCAAAATTACGTAAATAATTTTGTTAGCTTGGTTATTAAAAACAGAATCTCTGGTTTCCGGTGCTTTTTCTAGGAAAAGTGTGTTTTCTAAAAACTGATTTTTCGAGTTTTAATGGTTTTTAAACGCAGTTTTAAGGACAAAATAATTTTTTGTCGTTCTACAAATGAAGCCAAAAGTTTGTATTTTCTCATGTTGACACTTTGTATATATAGAAGACTGGAACAACAGAAAAACAAAAAACTGAAAATTCCCTAAAAAAAAATTTTCAGTGGCAATATTTAAATATTGTACTTTATTAAACCAAATGAAATTTTGTGAAGTGCGCGATTTTTATAAAGATTAGTTGAGAAATAAGCTAATTAGAAGTAGAGGACTTTAAAAAAAGATGCAACTGTGCAGAAGAAGTAATCTTTCATTTCTAAAGAAGTAGTAAATCTATGCTCCACAAACTCAAAACTTTGATTTTTTAAAACTGCTTTGATAAAAGTAAATGCATCGGTTTCTTAAAAAAGACTGCAAATACATCAAAACCAAAAATAAAATACTTGCACTGTTACTAATACCATATATTGCCCTATTCCAAAGTTTCATATTCTAATATTGTAAACGCTAAAATTACTTAGGCGCAATTGAGGATTTGACATTAATGATGTGACGATAAATACATGTATTATTTATGAAAATAAAATGCTAACGCTTCTGCGAGAATCAGTGTTAGTTTGAACGAAACATATTTCGAGAGCGCAAAACATTTTAAGCTAAATTATGAATTACTATTTTATAGTTAAATCCTTCAAAAAACTGATGGCAGGCCTGACTGTCGGCCCGGCCACCCGGCCCGTAGGTTTCGGCCCGCGGCCCGGCCCGGCCCGTGAACTTTGGTCGTCGGCCCGCCCGGCCCGGCCCGCGGGCGGAGCGGGCCGAGGCCGAGCCGCGGGCCGTAATGCAGGCCTCCACTCGGTACGAGATAGGCCCTCGAGACAGACAGAAAAAGATAGTATATTCCTACACCCTTCGGCCAGAAGGAAAACAAAGTAGGCCCGATCCGTTACTGAACTCGGCGATTTTTAAAGCATTTATTGAAATCGCTAAAAAGTACGAAAATTCTGAATTCTGCTTTTTTTGGACTGGATCCCCCTTAAAACTTTTAAGAATTTTTTACGAGTGAACACCTTGTCGAAGTCGGTGTAGACCCACCAAATGTGACCTCGTGTTAATTAAACTATATAAAAATTTAAATTGAATTAAAAAATTTTTGGTCTATTTATTCTGAAAAACCTTGCAATGAATTCATATGGCAGTATGTTTCAATAAAGAAACTGATTTCCTCTAAAACAATCCATTTTTGGATTACCGAAACTATTATCTTCCTTAAAACATTAAAAATGTCTCAATGATTGTGTAAACATTTCAATGTTCATTTTCAGATTACTTCTCTTTTTAACCAAAACAACTACAAAACCAGTATTCCTACTGTCTGCTGAGAGAGAGATATATGTATTATGTAGTGCCACAAGTCGAAAAGTTCTTACCTCCACGACCCGTAATTCCAGAATTTATTTCAAAGTGTTAAAGTATATACATTTTAAATCTAGTGTTTTGACAGTTTCGACCATTTTGTAAATAATTACAAAGTTTTAAGCGTAATACGACACCTAACGCTACTCAGTTCTGCAAGATTGTTTAGGATCCATGAGTTTAGAGCTGAAAAAGCCTGCACTTGATTACACATGATAATTGAAGCTTACAAGGTATTAATGCATATGTCAAATCCTCCTCCTCCTCCTCCGAACCCTTTCTGATTGCCAAAACTTTCAGGTTTTGTGGTCTTTGCAACAGGAACCATATACTGTCAGCTTGCTCACTTGGTCAGCAGCGAAACATCATCATCATGCCGCAGTGCTGGGGAGCATGATCCAAACCATTTTTGCAGCACCTTAATACAACAGAGATAAAAGTTAGAGCTACTGTAGATGTATTGCAACCATAGCCGTTGTTTACGCTATATGGCACTTGTGGTGTGTCGTCAAATAGGATGCGCTGACGTCGTCCACCTCAGAGAGGACTCGACTGATCTCATTTACCAATCAGAAATCAGAATCAGCCCAACCCCGTGACCTACACACACCAAAAAATAAAATAGGATTAGAACAGCCCAATGCTGGTTTTATTTCAGAATGAAATGGGAATAGAGCATCTTGCGTTGCATCAAATAGGTCAAAACAAAGTTAAGAATAATGAATAATATCGGAATAAGTTCTTTGAACGGAATTACCTACTTTTGCATGGGTGTGATAAAAACTAGTTTGTACTAGGTACCCATAATTCTATTAGAAACGTTGTCCCTCATCCAAGTAGCTATCGATTGATTTCCAACTTGGGTTTCTATACGGCAAAACTTAATAATTGTTTTTTTTCAGAGACTACCTCAAGAGGTGACAAAGGCACTGACGCATCAGAGCAGCACCAACATTGAAGCATTTTTCTCAAAGTACTTTGGCAGGTAATATGTGACAACAGCTCGACCAATTTGAGCAATTTGACCAATTTGAGCTCGACAAGGAAACCGAAAACTTTTTGTCTTCGATTTTACTGAAAAAGATGTGGATAGGGGTTTCCGGGGTCGTAGAACACGAATCTGAAGTCCGTTTTTTCGTTTCAGCTTTTCGTTAGCTCCGAGTATAAGCTTACATCTTAAGCTTAAATCTTTGGCTTATACTGAGCTAACGAAATGCCGAAACGAAAAACGGACTCCAGATTCGTGTTCTGCGACCCCGTACCCACCAATATACATGTTTTCAGCAAAATCGAAGACAAAGAATTTTTCGGTTTCCACTGGTACCCCTTAGAAATCGAAAAAATTTCGAATTTCACTGAAATCGAAAAATTTTGCGATATTTGAACTCAGCGTGGTCGAAAACCTACCTACACCAAATTTTAGCTCATTTGGTCAAGTTTTAAGGATTTTGAGTACTTGGGGGGGGTAATCGAGATAAGACCAAAACTTTAAATGTTTCCAGTACCAATTTTTCCGTTTTTTTCCAAAAAATTTCTTCTGGTTCTGGGGAGCTCCACTCCGAATCTCTGGTGTTTACCCCTTTGTCATGGAATGCCAAGGTGCAAGATCATGCCTCAATGTTATATGTTAAGTCGTTGTCCACCTGTATCCATAGATCTTTTTGAACTCGTAAATTTCATATCAATAAGTAAAGCATCACAATGTGCATAGTCGTGATCATTTGAGTTTTTAACATTTTGAAGAATAATGCTGCACCACGCATACACGCTCTTCTTTATTGATATTGATTTTATTCAAAATACAAGAATTTACAGTTACAATGTACGCAAAGTTTGAAATAGCGTTAGATGCTTTAGTTAGATGTAACAGATGCTACCTTTCTTCTAGTTCTCAGAGTTTTCGACACCGAATGTATGTTTTAATATTTATTGCCTTTCTTCCCAAAGATATTCCTAAATATATATTCTGTGGGACACAATTTTATCTGCTAACGTAACACGTATAATTACATACATGCAGCATAAGATTATTCAACGA
>JASAND010012498.1:0-90866 GCA_030248195.1 Trissonchulus latispiculum
TCTATGCACTCAGACGATACAGTCGGCAAATGTATTCAAAGGCCGTTCTTTCACAAATAATTCTGGATTTATCCGCTGCGGTCAATTTTCCTTATGATCTAAACGTAAGCGCCATCTATTTCCAGAGTTCATAATTATATACTTCATTCAGAAAGAAGTAGAAGAGTAATCCATGACGGGTCCTCCTCATTACATTGCATAATGTTACTTTGACCAAATTCACTTTTAGACATCGTTTTAAACAGTTCTGGTTCAGGTATTTGCAGCAAATTTTGAAAGACTGTAACTTGCTTAATTCTTGGAATTCAACGATATTTTAAAGCTTAGAGTGCGCTTGTTAGAGCTAGGTAGGGTATACTTGTTTCATTTCAACTCTCTGACTTGAACAATAAAACATTTTTTGAACATCGATTTTCCTAAATGTGGGAAAGCTAAAGAAAAGCGACTAGTTTAAGCTTCCAAAGAAACGTCTTCCCTAGGGCTATTTTTCTGAAATCTTTTAGTGATCAGGTAAGCTCAAGATTTTGAGAAAATGTACATTTTGTCTGCTTTTCGCCAAAATTTTCAATTTGGATGCTTATTTCTTTCGAACGGAAAAGACATAACGTGAAACCATGAAAAATAGCCCTCGGCAATTGTCCCCTATGTCGAAAGCCGTTTTCTAATTGGTTGCATGAGTTGAGAGAAATCCGTGTTCAAAAGAATCTTGTTGCGATTTTCAAAATTTCACATTTTGTTGCTGTCTGTAGGCAGCCACAGATGCCGCAGAGAGCTCTCCGTTGAGAACATAACATGTGCTTTAGCTAGCACTGCAAATATGGACAATACTAGGCCGACGGACCAGCACTGTTGAAACTGTAGAATTTTTTGCAATATTTGATTTTTCGAAAAATGGCAAGTTTTGGCCTCGATATCGATTTTCGCTTTTATCACTTAAATCGTAAGAATCGAAAAAATACTCGTAAGAGCAAAGTTGTAGGTCTTGGTAAGAGGATTCGAATGATTATAAGTTCGTCCGTGTAGGGCATCCACAGTGCAAGTTATGGCGGAGTAAAGCAAATTCTCTAAAACTCATATTTTCACGCCGCGACTTTTCTAAAATCTTTTCTAGGCTAAATGATGTAATTGTAGTCAAATTTGAATGAATTTTTTAACGAAAATTGCACTTCCAAAGCCTAAAAATACACGAACCCGAACCAGCACCTTAAGGAGAAGGTAGAAAGAACGCATGGTATACAGTACACGTGTGGTCGTTTGCTCCATGTACCACGAGATGTTACAGCACAGTGTCGTGTTTATCATACTCTTAGGATGAATGTATACGCTTGATACAGCTGAACTTATGCATAACTGGTGCTCAGGTCCTTGCCTATGGCGCCTTTAAATTTGAAATTTAGCTTTTATTGTACTATTTACATTTTGTGTTTTGTAATTCTGTTTAGCTTCATATAACTGCTGTGACAAAGCGAGTAGATGATCTCAAATCACAACTAGAGCTGGCGAAGAAGGATGCAGAGAATATGCTGCAAGCTTATAATGATACTGGCAGGGCGGAAGTGCTCAAAGGAACATTCCATGTACGAAATCCTATTCATAAATATTTGTTGCATGCGCCGACCAACAGTGGTCCTTAGAACTGTCCAATCATCGTTTTTCCAAATAACCTCAGTGAAGTTTATGAAAGATCAAACAGCCAATTATTGGTTTAGGAAGGTCCTAAAATGTCATGAGCTGTTTATTTGATAACTTAGCATTCAAATTATATATATTTTAAGCTAAATTAAATGAAGGTGAAAAAGCACCGTCAGAACTCAGAACAGTTCAGTTGCTCGTTGTTTCAGGAATCGTCAACCGGTATTACAACCATGCTAAGCGATTTTCTGGCCTGCGAGCCAAAGGTTGCTGAGAAGCTTTCCAATATTTCTCTTCG
The DNA here is from genome assembly GCA_030248195.1 of Trissonchulus latispiculum. NCBI lineage: Eukaryota > Metazoa > Nematoda > Enoplea > Enoplida > Ironidae > Trissonchulus > Trissonchulus latispiculum. The sequence goes on from JASAND010012498.1 coordinate 1,931, forward strand.
AGCTGAAATCTTGCGAAGTAGTTTGGTGAAAAAAATTGATGAGCTTGTTCAAGTTTCAAGGGATTACAATGCCTCGCTTTATATGGATGTCTCGTTCTACAGGTAAAGAGCGTAATGTACATATAAATACTTATATATTCCACAAATACATACTTCATGTCTAAAGGGGGGGATTGTGGAAAAGATCCTTTGTTTGTACACAAGCAAAGCTTCATACTTTTAGCTTCTCTTAGGTCAACTTAGGGCCTTTTCGCGAATGGGTAGGTAGGGTGGAGTAGAGTAGAGTTAAAATTAACTCTTTTAACCCTTTTCACGAATGCTCAGAGTTAAATTTAACTCCGCCTGTTTTTAACTCTTTTAACTCTGCAGGGTTAAAAATCACAGAGTTAAAAGAGTTAAAACTGGCAGAGTTAAAATTAACTCCGTGCATTCGCGAAAAGAGTTAAAAGAATTAACACTGGCAGAGTTAAAACTAACTCTCTGCATTCGCGAAAAGAGTTAAAAAAGTTAAAACTGAGAGAGTTAAAATTAACTCTCTGCGTAAGAGCTAAAATAATTTGTTTTTCCCTAAGTAATGCCCAACTTTTCACCACTTAAGAATTTTAGAAAAACTTCCCAACGTTTGGATAATTTTAAAAAATAAAATAAGACAACAAAAGAAGATGCATATTTACTCATTTCATTAATAGACATTTATTACATCTTTAATGCAGCGTCATCAGGTATTAGGGCGATCCGGGCGAATCCTTGTGATTTTGCTAAAATTTAGCCTGATACATTTCAACAAATTATTGACAAATCTGCAGCAAATTTTAAAGTTTAAACTTTCAAGGAGTTAACAACAACATGGGTGAAATTACAATGCAAGAGATTTTTCCCAACTAACCAACAAAAGATTTTTACGATTTTCATGAAACGTTGTTTATACAGGAATTTTCAGAGTTCGCTGAAATCAAATCTGAAAACAGTATTTTGGTCCAAGTTTTTGTTGTTTCTATTACCAGCAGTGCTAGTGAATAGTTGAGCCGAAAAACATGCACCATGTTCTTTTGCTGAGACCACTACAGAGCCAAAACCTGTACGTGTTTTCAGCAAAATCGGTTTTTCTTGACCCTCTTGATTCAAAATCATCCATGTTGGTCAATTTCAACTAAACTGTAATAATAAACCAGGCAAGCGCAGCAAAATTAAATAGAAAAATGTTTGTTTATTAAAATTCAGTAGAGATTTTAAATTTGAATTGAAATGGTTGCCCTTAAAATCACAGTTGGGATAACAATCTGATCCTGTAATTCTGTGGAGCATCACTAGTTGTAGCTAAGTTCGCGTAACATTTGACTAGATGTCCTTTCAAAAGTCTAAAGGTACAAATTTTTATTCCTGCTGGAGCAGGAATGTATAAAATGGAAATTACTATGTTTAGTGCATGTTGAGTCATTTCTCCATTTAGAAGCCCTATCTTCAACACAGGGCTAGCTTAGGTGAGATTTTTTGCATTCCGATTATGCAAATTAGGTTTTAGAACCTATTTAAACCGCAGAACTGAGAGCCGTGGCGCAGTCTTCGGCTGTCAGCATTCGGCAATCTAAGCGGTTGCAGATTTTTGAGCGCCTGTGTAGCTTGGGAGCTACACGTAGCTTGGGAGCTACACATCGGTGCATTAGGCCAAAATAAGGTACTAGCTTGTGCTGAACATCACAAGTTCAGCCCAGCATGGCAAGCATAGGCCTGCTCTCTCTCTCTCTCTCTCTCTCTCTCTCTCTCTCTCTGATGCAGTAGGAGGTCACTGAGAATTGAGAACAAATGTGAGCAGCGGAATAAAAAGTTAGCTTCCAACAAAGACAGTTTTGCACTGGAATAAGAACAGGTCTACAAAGAAATACTGCCCCTTTTGGGGACTACTTGTTTATTCCTGCTGGAGCAGGAATTTATAAAAAGGAAATTAGTATGTTTAGTGCATGGTGAGTCATTTCTCCATTCAGAAGCCCTATCTTCAACATAGGGCTAGCTTAGGTCAGATTTTTTTGCATTCGGATTATGCAAATTAGGTTTTGGAGCCTATTTAAGCGTCAGAACTGAGAGCCTTCGCGCAGTCTTTGGCTGTCAGCAATCTAAGCGGTTGCAGATTTTTGAGCGCCTGTGTAGCTTGGGAGCTACACGTAGCTTGGGAGCTACACATCGGTGCATTAGGCCAAAATAAGGTACTAGCTTGTGCTGAACATCACAAGTTCAGCCCAGCATGGCAAGCATAGGCCTGCTCTCTCTCTCTCTCTCTCTCTCTCTCTCTCTCTCTGATGCAGTAGGAGGTCACTGAGAATTGAGAACAAATGTGAGCAGCGGAATAAAAAGTTAGCTTCCAACAAAGACAGTTTTGCACTGGAATAAGAACAGGTCTACAAAGAAATACTGCCCCTTTTGGGGCCTACTTGTTTATTCCTGCTGGAGCAGGAATTTATAAAAAGGAAATTAGTATGTTTAGTGCCTGGTGAGTCATTTCTCCATTCAGAAGCCCTATCTTCAACATAGGGCTAGCTTAGGTCAGATTTTTTTTGCATTCGGATTATGCAAATTAGGTTTTGGAGCCTATTTAAGCGTCAGAACTGAGAGCCTTCGCGCAGTCTTTGGCTGTCAGCAATCTAAACGATTGCAGATTTTTGAGCACTAGTGTAGCTTGGGAGCTACACATGGTGCATTAAGCTTAGTTCTCACTGCCAAAGTTTTAAGTTTTAAGGTTTTAAGTTTTAAGGTTTTTAGTTTTAAGAAAATTAATTTTAGCAAGGATTGATTCACACTGGTTTGCCAGTTTTAAGTTTTAACAGAGTGGAACGGCTCTAAGCTGTCAATCAAAAGCTATGTTCTGCACTGAAATCCTTAAAACTAGTTTTAAGACTTGAACTATTTTCAAGTCCAGTTTTAAGTTTTAAGGAGCTCTTAAAACTTAAAACTAAAAACTTAAAACTCAGTGTGAATACAGTCGCTTAAAACTTAAAACCTTAAAACCTTAAAACTGAGTTTTAAGGCGTCAGTGTGAACCGGCCTTTAGGCAATGAAATAAGGTACTAGCTTGCGCTGGACATCACAAGTTCAGGCCAATCATGGCAAGGCAAGCATAGGCCTGCACTCCCTGATGACCATAGAGTTCACTGAAAATTGGGGAAAATTAAGCAGCGGAATGAAAGTAATAGAAGTTTTGTGCAAAAACTTTTGTTTCCTTTTTATTTGGAAGAACGAATGTAAGTTTGTCAGCTGTACTGTTGAACCCAATGATGTTAACTGAATGTATTGCGCTATGCTGAGGAAAGTCTGGTCTGATAAGACAGCAAAACATTTAGTGAGATATTTCAAATGATAACAGTAGTTCGATACTAAAAGAATTAAGCTGAGATTAGTTAAGTCAAGTGAAATTGTAAACCGAACCAGCAGCTTCTAACGCTTAAAGAGCCTTCCGACAAAGGCAATTTTGCAATTGAATAAAAACAGGTCTACAAAGGAATATTGCCCCTTTTGGGGCCTACTTGTTTTAAGTTCACAATAATTTTCATGGCAAAATTAGCCCATTAATTAGTCTACTTTTTGAGAAAAAATTCAGCTTTCGGTTGGCTGTAGTGTTCCGTTGCTTCTGCTTTTCATCTCTTACACATATATACTTCAAATTGGCATTCTTAAAGTGTTATCAAATAACTGAAAAATAATTTTGAGTTTAATACTTGTTTATAATTATAATTATTTTAAATTAAATAATTTTATTTAATTATTATTTCTAATAATGCAGCATGTTTAAAACATTAGTTGTTCCCTCTATTTTCATTGCATTAGGCAGCCTTTCGTTGTTTTAGTGTAGATAATTCAGCAGAATATTGGCAAAAGCATAAGTAATTTTGAAGCATTATGAACCCATCCAATGAAATTATATATTGCGCTTTCATTGGTTGGATTATCTTCTCATATTTAAAGCTTTACTACGCGCGCAAAACATGGCAATACAATGTAAAGCATAGAAGATTTTTAACTCATTTAACCTGCGTGCTGAGACGCGGGTTAAAATTCAATGTAAAATATCGTGATCGAGTTAAAAGAGTTAAATTTAACCCATTCATGAAAAGGGTGGAGTTAAATTTAACTCTGCAACTTTTTAACTCTACATGTCTTTCACGAAAAGAGTAGAGTTAAAAGAGTTAATTTTTAACTCTTTTCGCGAATGACCGAAGGGTTAAAAATTTTAACTCTGCTTAACTCGGTGAGTTAAATTTAACTCTTTTAACCCATTCGCGAAAAGGATCGAGTTAAATTTAACTCGTTTAACCCATTCGCGAAAAGGCCCCTAGAGTACATAATAGGCAATAGTATGACAGCTGGCATGCTCTATGTATTATAATCCTCTGCACGTTAACTACTGTCTCTCCCCTCAAATTAGTACCCACCCAGTCGAAACGGTGGTACGCTTACTCTTACTCTTACCATTACTATTACTTTAAGTGTTAAAACACGACAACACAAGCAGTGCGTGAACCAGTTTTGCATCTGTTTCGGGCATTGGATTTAGAACACACGCACAGTGGGCGAATTCATTTCATCACTAGGTTCCAATTTGAGGGGAGGGTCAGCAGTTAGCGGGCGGAAATGTGCACTCTCTGCAATGGAGTATGTCTGCTGTCATAATGTACATATGTATTATGTACTCTTAGTTCCACCAACCATACGTTGCATTATTTTCCTGAACTGGTAATACTACAACTTAAGTTCTTTTTCAGGACTAACATGTTAGCGTTGAACGTTTATCTACAAGACATGAGCGAAAGTGTTATGATTCAGCTTGAGTCTTATGATGCCTTCAGTTTGCTCTGTGAGTTATCCTACTTAAATTCTATCAAGTTCTCGAGTGCCTAAACAAACTAGTGTAATGAGGCGGCGTGACGTCGGTCCTCTAAAAATATTATTATATGTGTGTCTTTGAAATTATGTTAGAAATAGTACTTTTATGAGTGAATTGTAAGGTGTATAAATTATGTTGAAAGTGTGTTTTGAAATAAGTTTTAAATTATCGTGTGAAATTCATGTGAGAGTCTTTATGCTGAGAGTTTTAACGCGCCTATGTGTAAATTACGTATATGTGTGTCAGCCAGCCTAGTCAATAGGTGGCGCTGTTTGTTCTGTCTTGCTGGAAGCGCATATACGGCTCCGCTAAGGGGTCTCAAAATTCAACCAATCCCGTTCCTCCAACACACGTCTAAAACTGGTCCTTTCTAGACATCTCAAAAATTCATTCAGTCTTGTGTTTATCTTTCTTAGAGTGCAGTCGTGTGCTTTGGTTCAGCCTCCCCGTGCCCTATATATTAGCTGTGCTTTTTATTTCTACATTACTGGTCTAAAGTGGGTACCACTTTAGACATTTCGTATGCTCCAGGGTGACTCTGTTGAGCTACGCCTTTATTAGTATTCTGTATTGTTCTTTTATAATTATCTACTTTCTATCATGAAACTTTTCTCCTTTAATAATTTCTATTTAATATTTTCTTTGAAGCTCTCTTAAAATTATTTCAATAGTTTAGGATTCTTTTGTTAGGTTAATTAGTTGTAGCTTACTCATTGTAGTGCCTTTGTTTGGTAGTAATTACTGTGTCCTATATTCGATTTTCTATTCTTGTTCTATTGTTTAGTTATGCTATTTCCTACACTGTAGTTTACTCAAAATTTATTGTACGCTTTTCGGGGTTCGCCCCTTTGTCAAGCATATTTTTAAAGTAAATGTGGTCTCTTTTTGGGCCATCTTAGGGTGTCTTCTTAGCTTAGGTTTTTGTATTAGAAATGTATATTCGGTAAGTAGGGCTTTTTCTAAGAATATTTGGGTAGGTAGATAGTTCTTTTTAAGCATGTATTTTTCAGCAAATTTGGGGTAGTGCCTTTACTAATTGTGTCTTTGCTCTTCATCGGCGGATAAACTCCGTTCCGTAAGATTCACTTAGGTTATTTTGGCGAGGTTAGTTGGGTCGACTGGAACTACATCTCCTCCAGGTTCGACGTTACCCTTGTGCACAGTTTCCCACTCGTAAAGTCTGGTTGGTGGTACACTTCCAACTTTACATTAGGCTGCCAGTCCACGACCTTATTTTTATTTTTATTCAGCTTTTAGTAATTTTTTTTCTTCGGTTCTCTTCTTTTTATAGGTCTGTATTTTTAACAAATTTTCCTGATCTCATCCAGTTTTCCTAAATTTTTCTGTGCGTTTTCCTGCATTTTTACCGGTACCCTCGGAACAGTGTTTACGGTACGTATACACTGATAATTAGTTAGACCACGTTACGTGTGACTAACTGTAATTTATGTCGGTTTTGCATTCTCCTGTGAAATTGTGACAAAGCGCTTGCCACTACACTTTAATACGAACTAAGCTGCAGTACTTTATTGGCGGGGGTCTGCGAAAACGCAACACAAAGAAGCATACGGTAGTTACGGCAACTGCTTTAGCTTAAGTTCCAACAAAGACTAACTCGGTCTGCTGAAAGAGTCTGCTTTTATATCCTTCTAAGTCGGAAAACTTCAAACGCAAAATATTATTTTAAGAATGTTTTGACTAAATATTAAAACGATGTTGAAACGAGTTGCGATGTTCGAAATGTCAATTCGTAAAGTTAGAAATGTTAAAACGTGGAAACAAAGTTCAGCAAAACTCCGAAAATTTAGATAGCTTTTAGGTTAAAAGCAAAGGTAAACATGATAAACATCACACCCTGGGGTGAAAAGATTCGAACGTCCCAGTTCGACAAGATCAAACAAAAATAGATGTTACAAGTCTTAATGCGTCTGCCCAGTGATAAGAATTGGAATAAAAACAATAAAAACACATTAGGCAAGTCTGCTATACTAGCCCACACTCAACACTAAACATGTATTGCATAAGTAAAACAGATCGTAAGCAATGATAAAACACAAATCTGCAGAAAACGGTGTGATAAAAATGTAAAACAAAGTTTGGTACGACTTTCAAAAATTGAATCATGCTTTTTTTTGTAATGCCATGTACATTTTTATCAACCTCGAGCTAACTAGACAAAGTAAGATGCTGTTTACATTCCCCCAGAAAACTCGCCACGACTGCAGTAGCTCGGGCCGGGTTGGTGATGAAAGCAACAACAGGTAGTCTGACCGGTAGGGCGAGGGAATTGGTAACATCCTTGCTGATAAGGAGCTACGTACTGTCCATAGGCTCCTGTATATTGGACTGGGGTCTGCTGATTTCCAAAAGCTGAATTTGTCACCGGGACAGATGATATCTGCACGGTAGGAGACGCGAATTCTGGAGCAGGCAAGCGTTGAGTCCAACCTGTCGCCTGTCGAGGAGCGTACGGCACCAGGGCGTAGGCTGCTGCTGACGTCGGTTGATAACCTGGTTGATATGAATTGATGGCCGGCTGGCCATATTGGTAGTTTGCATTCCAGTTGGGATCGTGCTGGGCCACCAACTGCGGCTGCTGCCAGGTCTGTTGAGCTGATGAAATCAACGGGGCCCGAACAGTTGGAGCAGGAAATTGCTCAGAAGGCAACGGTGTAGGAGCATCCTGCGGTCTGGCCGCGATTCGACCGACCGTGGGTCCGTTTGGCCTGATAAAGTTCGCAACTGGCGGAGGAGCAGGATTCTGGATCTCTGGAGCTGGTTTCTCGTCTCTCGTTTCACTGTAGGCATTGATATTATGATCGGATTCAACTGGAATTCCGTGGTTGACAACGGCTGATGGTTGTAAAACAGGACGAGGATCTGATTGGTCTGCTGGAGCAGGGTCTGATCGAGAATTCTGATTCTGACGAGCTAGCCGAATGCGATGCAGAGCTGGAGAGATTCCGTGAATTCTTTGCGCATATTCCGCACAGGAAGTAAATCGCTTGCACGAGTCCAACAGTGGGATCCAGGATGCCCAAATGTCGTACAATTTCAGTGTTCCTGTGATATTGACCGTTCCCATCTCCGTAAAGAGTCGGGGATTTGGATTCCCATCTTCCTGTAAGAATGCCGTGACTGGAATTTCTTTGAAAAGATAGTTTCCTTCCTCGCATTTGGTCTTGAGGATTTGGTTAAAATGCTGCAGTTTGTCGGCAGCGGCAGGCGGAACGGGAGACATGAAGCAGATCATAGTGCCAGAAACACTGCCATAGATCTCTTCAAAATCAGCTCGTAGCTCATCGTCGGACTTATCCACATCCACGGATCCAGTCTGCACGATGACATGAGAAAATTCTTCCAACCGGTAGCCATGAACTAGCTCAGGTACATGACCAAGATGGAAGTTAGGTCTGCATCTTATCACGGCGCCTTCGATTTCAGAGAGATGTCTGCATGCGGCTCCACCCAAAACCAGTACGGTTCGTGAAGGTTTGACGTCAATGACCACAGATGTAACCCACTGGGTCAAGTCTACAATCCCATCCATGGAGGAGCCCGATCGGTTGTCACGAACTTCCATGAGCAACCGGCCGTAGATATTCTTCCCCTGCCAGCTGTCTGGATGGCGATATAGAGTGTCTGATTCGGAATGACCTGTTGCCATCAGTAGGTCACGCCGATGGCAATGAGCTAAGATTTGATTTCCCGTGGCTGCAAGGCCATTCCGGTAACCGAAATAGGTCTGACATTTAGCCACCAAAAGAGTACGCAAGATGTCGTTCCTGATTGCGATCCACTGCGCCGGAAGCGGTTCAAAGTGCCCTGACTTGGTCTTCAGAAAGGCAAGGACTTCCTTCGGATCATCTGTAAAGATTTGATGAAACAGTTCTGCTGCACATGCGTCCATACCCATCTGGATTAGCTGTATGTACGCAAATGCTTGGATCGTACTAGTAAAAGTTTTACCAGCCAAGGTGATGGGGCAGCTGGTATTGAAAATGGAAAGGTAATTATCGGGTTTTACAATAATTACCCTAGGTCTGACATTTGCTGCATTGTTCACTGGACGGGACGGCCGCACAACCACAGAGCGCAGCCTAGGTTGTTGGTTCTGCGGCAGCTGCGGAGGAGGCGTCTGTGGATTATCTGGCGGAGGGGGGCTCAGTGGCTGTGCTGGAATCGGAGGAGTCTGTGGCTTCACCGAAGGTGGCGGAGTCTGCGTGTTTGCCGGAGGCGGCGGAGTCTGCGGGTTTGCCGGAGGCGGCGGAGTCTGCGGGCTTGCCGGAGGCGGCGGAGTCTGCGGCTTCACTAGAGGCACATGAAGTGGCTGTGCCAGACGTCGACTTCCATCGTTGCCCCCTTTGAATCGAGCTTCGCATGATTCGAGATCGGGTTCTTCGGGTGAAGTGGATACGTCCATCCGCTGGTCTACATCGTCCTGAAACAATACATAGTCTGCATTCAATATATACAGAAACCAGGACATATATATGGCTATGTAATCATAAATAATATCACCGATTCTAATACCAATTAATAGTCATAAGTCTAGGATAACTCTTCTTTTGGGTCTCTGTCTCAAATTATAATCTGTATGCTGTCGGTCTGTCTGATCCGTAGGCTGTTGATCTACGGTAGCTTCATTTTCGTTCGCCGTGTCTACATGAGATCTAAGTGATTCTGTCTGCTCAACTGTTTCGTTACCTTCAGTGTCTGAGCAGGTTGACTTAGCATTCCGATTATTCCTATTCTCAACAGGTTCCGTAGAGTTGTCTAAGTTTTTGGGGCCGGTAAGGTTTGGTACATGGGCTGAATGACAAATCTTTAGTCTATTTAGGTGCACTAACTTAGAAGGTTTATGCGGGTTGTCTATAGACTGAATTCGCGCATTAGGAAATTTAATTTCTAAAATCCTATATGGGCCAAACCAGAACTTTGCTAGTTTTGGTGAAGGATTTGATAAAGTTCCATTTGCGGCAGCCTTGTCAGCCTGGGTAAGCCGCGGGAGAACTGGTGTATACAGATAAACTCTGTCCCCAACCCGGAACTTCGGTTGAGTCGTGTTCGTGTCATAATAAAATTTTTGCTTGCTTTGGGCCTCCGCTATTGTCTGCTTAGCGGTCTTCCAAACACTACCTAAGTGATGCACAACCAGTTCCTTAAAGTCTCTAATGTCTGCAATTGCATTTACAGGTTCCAGTAAAACTGAATCCAAGGGAAGAGTTGGATCTCTTCCAAATAACAAAAAATAAGGCGATTCTCCTGTAGACTCGTGAGCAGAAGTTCTATATGCAAACGAACAGTATGGAATGTACGTGTCCCAGTCATCATGTCTTCTAGAAGTGTACATGGACAACATATTTAGGATAGAACTGTTGTAGCGTTCGACAATGCCATTAGTCTGCGGCGCATAACCAGAAGTGTTAATTTTGTCAATATTTAAAAGTTTGCAAATTGACAGCATAAGCTGTGACAGAAAACTTGCGGCGCGGTCAGACAAAAGTTGTCTAGGGGTCCCAAACCTGCATACTATACGCTCTACAAACAATTTAGCAATGGTGTCTGCCTGTACATTCGGGACCGCAAACGCTTCTGGCCATTTTGTAAATGCGTCTACAAAAATTACTATATGTTTATTGCCAGACGTTGTAGTGGGTAAAGGCCCTAAGGTGTCGACGCAAACACGGCGGAATGGACCTTCCACCGGAATGGGCATGAGTGGCACTTTCGTGCGCTTCGGTGGATCCTTGCGTTCTGCGCAAGGTTTGCATGCCCTGCACCAATTCCGTATATCAGACCTCATAGACGGCCAATGATATCTGGTTCGTATCTTCTGAAATGTTTTACCAAAGCCTAAATGTCCAGCAAAAATGCTGTCGTGGTTAGCCTCAAAAATTTGAAACTGTAACTCGGCAGGAATAGCCAATAATTTTGAAAATCTGGCAGAACAATTAGGTCGCATATAGTACAGAACATCCTCAATAAGTTTGTAATTTTTAGTGTCTGCATTGGATTTGCTGTCGAATTTTCGCTTTGGCTCTGAAAGTGAACGAAAAATCGGACCTAGCCAAGAATCCTTCTTCTGCATTTCGCAAAGTTGGCGCAAGTTTGTGTACGTAGTTTCCAAAATAGCGCAAAGTCTAGACAAGGCGTCTGCATTGTTATTAGATTTGCCAGGGCGATACTGGATCGTCATGCAATTTGAGTATTCTTGTAGAGATAAACCCCAGCGACTTAGCCGCGCTGAGGGGTTTTTTATAGACAATAGCCATTTTAGAGCTTGGCAGTCTGTAACTACAGTGAAATTATGCATGTACAAGTATGGTCTAAAATATTTAACAAAAAACACTATAGCAAGTGCTTCTTGTTCCACAGCCGGATACATTCTTTCTGCTTTGGTAAGGGATCTGCTAGCAAAAGCTATGGGTCGCTCTATCCCTTCCTGAAGTTGGCTGAGCACCCCCCCGATGCCAACTCCACTAGCATCAGTCTGCAATATAAATGGTTTAGCAAAGTCTGGGTATGCCAGTGTGGCATTATCTGTCAACGCACTTTTCAGCTTTTCAAAAGCTTCGATCGATTGATCGCTCATTTCAAACTTTGAATCTTTCTCTAGAAGTTTATACAATGGAGCGGCTATGCTAGAAAAATTTTTGATAAAACGTCTGTAATAGGAACACAATCCTAAAAACGAACGTAAATCCTTTACTTTTTTCGGGCTCGAAAATTTTCTTATGCAAGAAACTTTCTCTGGATCTGGGGATATACCGTCTTTCGAGACAATGTGCCCCAAAAATGGTACGGAGTTTCTGCCAAAAAGACATTTATCTAATTTTAATTTCAAATTAAACCGTCTGAGTCGGGAAAAAACTTGACGCAAAGATTTAAGATGATTGTCAAAACTGTCTGAAAAAATTATGATGTCATCCAAATACACCAGACATACGTGCCACTGAAGCCCAGAAAGGACAATATTCATTGCCCGTTGAAAAGTTGCTGGGGCATTAGTAAGCCCCATCGGCATTGTAACATACTGGTACAGCCCATCTAACGCCACGAAGGCTGTCTTTTCAGCGTCTTTTTCATCCAACTCAATCTGCCAAAATCCTGATTTTAAATCGATGGTTGAGAAAAATTTAGCTTTACCCAAAGAGTCTAAAATTTCATCTATTCTAGGTAAAGGATATACGTCTCGCTTAGTAACTTTGTTAAGATTGCGAAAGTCTACAACAATGCGACAGCTACCATCTTTCTTTTTCACTACGAGCATAGGACTAGCCCAAGGAGAAGAGCTAGGCTTAATAACGTTTTTATCTTTCATGTCTTCCAGTTGCGATGCGACCGCTTGCCTTTGAGCCATCGGAATACGATAACTTCGACGAAAAACAGGCTGAGCATTTCCAGTTTGTATAGAATGACGCACTACGTTAGTTCTACCTAAATCTGCATTCGTTTTGGAAAAAATGTCTTGAAATTCTATTAACAAATTCATGATTTGCAATTTTTCCTCTTGCGAAAGGCTGCTGCCTTCCCAGCTCAACTTTTGGGCAAATGCAAGTTTGTCTGTAATTTGGTCACTGGTACTTAGCACTTGTACTGATTGCAGGGCTCCAATGTTAGAACCCTTTTTTAACAGAATCCCAGTTTTTGTTGGGTTAATCAGTCGAATCCCTATAGTACGAGAGTCTGAGTTATGCAACGATTTAGCTGCATCTAAACCAAATTCATGGAGTAGCCTCTTGTTTGGCTCAAAAATCTGTGAATTAGCATCTAATAAATTTATAGGGCTCCGATTATCTGTTGAAATTTCAGTTGTGTACAACTCGCAACGAGGTGGAATAAATAAGTCTGACGTTAGTTTAGCAGTTTTTTCATCCGAACATTTCAAAAGGCCAAAACTAGTGGAAGCGGGATGTTTTATCATTGGAATTCGTTCACCTGCTATTGTCACCGAATTTCCAGTAAAGTCTACTAAAAGCGGTCCTAATTTTGGCATGAAGTCTGTACCCAATAAGCATCCCCACTTAAAATCGTCAACAATATGACATAAATGAGGGAGGGTCTGTGAACCTAAGGTAATCAGCAATACCAATGCCCCTATCATATTAATATCCTGTCCAGTTAAGGATGTTGCTTTCGTAATTGGCTTTCCCAACTTCCTTTTATGATCAATAAATTTGCTATTAACAATGCTAATAGCTGCACCCGTATCGATCACTGTTGGTACATTTCGACCTTCTACCTTGGCATTCACAGCAAGAATGCTTTGCCCTGCTAAATTACAATCAGCCGTTTCTAAGGAAGCTTCGTTGGTTCGATTCCACACAGGAACATGAAATTCGTCAGGTATGGGCAGCGTTTCAAACGACTCAAGCTCAACAGGATTCAGACTAGATAAAGAACTAGCAGGAGCTGGTGGACAATCTGGCTTAGGAGGCAAGTCGTTTTCGCAAATAGATCGGCCAAGACGTACAAATTTGTGTCTGTAAATTATCAAGAAGTATACTATACAAATTAGTAGCGCAATGCAACCAATTATAACAAGAATGTTTATGAGGGCTTGCACTGGTCCCTTTAAAATCGTGGCCACAGAATGGCCTGCCCCCTCTAATGTCAAGCCCAAGCCAGATCCTAACCCGTTCAGAGCACTACCTAAACCTTTGCCAACCCCAGTTATAGCAGCACTGGCTCCTTCTCCCAACCCTTTTAGGGTATCGGTTATTGCGATAGGATTTAAAGAAAGATCTGCGGTATAATTTACTAGAAAGTCTAATTTGGTCTGTAGCAATGAGAGTCTGCGAATTTGGCTCCTATAAGTGTTAAGGCCTATAAATGTGCCTGCTACGTGATCGTGAAAAAGAGCAGGAGTATCAAAAACCAATTCATGTTTTTCATTTTTCCAGGTAACTTCTAAAGGTAGTTCTAACACATGTACAGGTCCGGAATGAGTAAACCAATTTTCATGATTTTTAAAAACTCCTGTGATGTGGTGCGCACAGTCTACTTGTAAGGACGTAGTTACTAAGTCTTTAGTTCCAGGAATCAAAAACAGCAAAGTAGTATTCGTCAAAACTGGTATATACTCATAGCATTTAGAACTGTATGTATAATTCCAGTAAATATGATCTACCGTAATCTGCTTGCACGGCCATACCATTAATACTTCGCCAGCATAACTGGCATGAATGTCTGCTCTATTAAGTAATAATCTAGCTCCCAATGTTGGATCTAACTGAGTAAGCTGTTTTAAAAGGCCAATTACTTTATTGTTAGTAGTGCAAAGGCTAGCCCAAAGTTGCCGAAAATTTCTAGTCTCTAGGCTAGCTAATGCATCGTACAAGTAGTTCAGCTTTGCATTAGTTGGGTCTGCATCAATAACATTATTTTGTTGAAAACCTGCTTCTCTTTGCATGTAGTCTTCGTGGAAAAGAAGCTTTTTTCGGTGGGAGTAGTTGTTAACTTTAATAGCAGGGCCTTGGTCTGTAAGTAAGACGCCAGGCGGCAAACACTTTGGAGTCTGCTTATTATTTAAAGTAAAAGCACTTTGTAGTTCATCTACTGTGATATGCGAACCTGCGATAGAAGCATTGAATGAAGATTTAAAAATAAATGGACAAAATTCAAAACTAAAAGAATTGTTCCAAAATAGAGTTGCAAAATTAGTTTGGCAATACCCTTGTTTTAAAGGACATGCACTTATGTCTGCTAAATCACTAACTAACGTCAGACCGTCAATCGTAGCTAATTTTCCTTTCTCGATGACCAAATTTTCTACAGTTTGGCAGAAATCGAAACAGCACCATACATATTGCAACTTTAGCTCATTGGCGCTAATCCAGAGATTAGTATCCTTTTTTACCAATTTTTGGTTCCTCCAAACTTTCCTAGCGACTGCGTTTTGACAGTCGACGACAGCTATTGTTGTAGTTTGAATAGAATCAAAAACGATACCCTTTGAGCCAAAAAATCCGGTGTTAGTACATACTGTCCTTGTCTCTAGATAACAACTATAAGCATCAGTAGTCTGTGGCTCAAGATGGGGAACATAAAGGTCTACTGATATGTGTCTAACTTCGTGTAATTCAGGTAAGTGACACTTAAAAGTCTGAGGGAGAGCAACTGGAAAACCGTTTCGGGACTGCCCACAAAAGTTCAAGGTTTGAGTTGCATTGACGGGCATTATTAGCAGTAGGACAACTAACAAGAGCAAATTAAATAATGGACAGTAGCCATTTGGAACAAAATTGCTTACATAGCTGCTTGCTGAATCCTGGTCTTCTACTCCTGTGGATACTGACAAATCATCCGGGGTTCCAGATCCATTCTCAGCGGCATCTGACTTGGCTTGATCATGCGAACTCCCAGAATTATTGCCAATGTTGTCAGGTCTGGCATCTTCATCGATGATAAGTCTGCCTTCAGTGACTGAATCTTCCTGGAGTTGTGATGGCACGTTGTCCTCTTGTCGGGCAATCTCACTGAGCTCCGAAGAGTCTGCTCGGGCATCCATATCCCGGTCTGGAGTTGCCTGAATCAGGCCAATCGTTTCTGAAAAAATCTATCAGTCAGATTTGAAACGTGAGCTCTTAAAGATTCAAACTCTTCTGATGTAGCATAATCTGCACTGTCGCGAATAGGACCGTCGAGGTTCGACTCCTCGTCAATGTCTACAACCCCAATGGGTCTAGTATTACGAAAATTTCTGTTATTTCTTTGTTTCGCCCTACAATTTGCTTGTATATGTCCAATTTTGGAACAAAAATTGCAAATGGGTCTGTTATCCGCAGTGCGCCTGTTAACTGCATTCGAATTGGGGCGACGCGTGAAATTGCTGTTCTGACGTGGTCTAAAGTTTTGGTTCTGCTGTCTGCGGAATAGGGATGGGCGCGGAAAAAAAAGGACTGGAAAAAAAAGGTTTTTTTCCGTTTTTTCCATTTTTTTCCGATGGGGTGGAAAAAAATGGAAAAATATTCCTAACGTTATTTTGACAATTTTTACAATGAAATATCATGTTTTCTGAGCTTTTCCAGCAATTTCACACTATTTACAATCTTTTCCGTGGGTAATAGTAGGTGGGGGTATGTTAAATCTGACGAAATTGTATTTGGGTTTTTTCGACGCATCGGAAAAAATGGAAAAATATTCGGGGCATGTTCTGAAACTTGATTTATGACCTCAGAACATTAAGAAACTATCAAAAACAGTGTTTAATGAGGTAAGAATACGATATGCATGAATTTGAGCTAATTTTGGGATTTGACATTTTTTCCCTTGAAATGTGAAAATGATTGCATAACTCAGGTAGAGTTAATAATTTCATACCTAACAGTCTAGTGTTCAACCAAAACTGTTAAAATATCTGGAATTGTTTACTTTACGAAGCGCGTTACGTACGAAAACCACAAACTAGGTCTGGTATAACCGCCAAGGTATACAGAAGTCACCTGTCCTTTGCTTTACAGCGTCACCCTCTGAAAATATTAGATTCCTATAATCAATACTGGAACCTTTCTAAGTGCTTGTGTTATTGCATTACCTCTATGGGGCTACTAAATATCGTGAAAACTGCTTCTGTGCATGCAAAAACATGAAATAACTTAACTTTTAGCACATTGTGTAATTTTGGAGTGACCGGAAAAAAAAGGAAAAAAATGGAAAAAAATGGAAAAAAACCGGAAAAAAAAGGTTTTTTTTCCGGCAATCTTTTTTTTCCGGAAAAAAACCAACCCTGCTGCGGAATAATCCATCGAGACGGCGCTCGAGTCTGCTTAACCGTTCTTCTGAAGTGTCGCCGTAGCGATTAGAGCTATGAGAGCTGACAGCTCCTACAGCAGCGGTCTCGGAATCGGACCTTTTTTTCATCAGATTTGATAGGCCGTCAACAAGATCACATAGCTTTTTACTGCTTTCAAAGCTCTGCTGAAGGGGATCGATACTGCAAACGTGTTTCCTCCTTCTGAGCTAGCTCAACTGCTTTCGCAAAGGTTTCAGGTTCATCCTCCATAACTGCCTTTTTCAGGGGGAGGGGAAGGCCAGAGATAAAATTTTCCATCATCAGGAAATCACGTGATTTCTCTCCCAAATCGTCGGGGTACGCTGCTCTAGCAAGTTTCTTAATGACTCCCGCATAATTAGCAACAGACTCAGAGGATAGTTTTTGTCTGCTCTTGAGCTTCAAACTGCTGAAACGATGGTTTTCGGGTCTGGTAAACTTGAGTTTTAGTTCTGATTTTAACAACGCGTAGTTGTCCTTCTGTGCTCTGCTCAAGTCCCTATACTGTTCGAGTGCGTTTTCGTCTAAAAACGTAGGTAACTTTTTTGCCTTTTTCTCGGCTGACCAGCCAAAACTGTCTGCAACCAACTCAAACTTTTCCAGCCAATCTGAAAAACTCTCATCAAGTCTGCCAGAGAATGTACTAATTCGGGACCTAGTAGCTTGAGTAGTTGAAAATTCATCAGAAGTCTCAGCAAGTTCGCTGAGTTGACTAGTCAATGAGTTAAGTCTGTTAGAATTACTGTCTGTGAGCTCCTGCGTAAATTCTCTGAGTCTGCTTCTAATTAGTCGCTCAACATCAGTTTCAGGCGGTGTTGCCATTTGAGGACTCAAATAACTATCAATCTACAAATAACCAATCGAGAGCAGCAGAATCAAATAAATATTAACTTACACACAAGGAGAGCAGCGAAAACAGAAATGTTAACTTACAAGAGTTGCAATTGCGGGGGCTCCTCACTGGGGGCTCCACGTGTGACAAAGCGCTTGCCACTACACTTTAATACGAACTAAGCTGCAGTACTTTATTGGCGGGGGTCTGCGAAAACGCAACACAAAGAAGCATACGGTAGTTACGGCAACTGCTTTAGCTTAAGTTCCAACAAAGACTAACTCGGTCTGCTGAAAGAGTCTGCTTTTATATCCTTCTAAGTCGGAAAACTTCAAACGCAAAATATTATTTTAAGAATGTTTTGACTAAATATTAAAACGATGTTGAAACGAGTTGCGATGTTCGAAATGTCAATTCGTAAAGTTAGAAATGTCAAAACGTGGAAACAAAGTTCAGCAAAACTCCGAAAATTTAGATAGTTTTTAGGTTACAAGCAAAGGTAAACATGATAAACATCACACAACCACCTTAAGACAAAATACAGAATTTACTAGAAAATACAGTATTTACTGGTCGAGTTTCAGTAAAAATGGTATTTACGTGGTCGAGTTTCAGTAAAAATGGTATTTACGTGTAAAGATAGGGAGTTTAAAGAAAATACCATTCTTACTAGTAAATACCGTATTTACTGAAATCGGCCAGTAAATACAGTATTTACTGAATACAGAAATTACTACGACATATATATATATAATTATAATGTAGCCAACCCAACTATCCATCCTTAACTGGTCGGTAAATGGGTACCACTACGGTGGGATGGTAACAGGAGTCTGTGCAGAAGGTCCGTCCTCCCTTCCATGGATGCAGTCATCATTCGAGGTGGCACTCCTGGCTCTACGGCTGAGAATCCGGGGATGAGCACCGGCACCCCATGTCCTGTGGCAGGACGGAGATATCTCCTGGGACCTTTACCTTTTTTTAATATAATGTGCTTTTTCACTATTTTCACTATTTTAGCCTAAAAACCACTTAAAATTAATAATTTTTTAGCGATTTTTGCAGATTTTGCACGAAAAACCCGCAAAAATTCGAAAATGTTTTCCAAAATATACCCCCCATTTTGGGTCAGCCCCCCCCATCGATGGGGGGGCCCCCATGAAGCCCCCCCCATAAATTTTTGCCTAAAAATAAGCCAACGTCGGATGGCAAAACGGATACCGGGAATGAGCTGGGCGCACCAGAAAACGCCTATAGACAAAGTTTTGCGAGGCCAAGTAAAGCCTACTATGGACCTCCAGGAAGCGGTTTTCGATTTCACCCTCCCAACGGCAAAGTGGAACCAGCTCAGCAAAATAGGTACGTCGGACGGCAAAAAGGATACCGGGAATGAGCTGGGCGCACCAGAAAACACCTATAGACAAACTTTTGAGAGGCTAGCTAGAGCCTACTATGGATCTCCAGCAAGCGGTTTCCGACTTGACCCTCCCGACGGCAAAGTGGAACCAGCCCAGCAAGATGGGTAGGTCTGACGGTAAAACTGACTGGGGGAATCGATTCCCCGTGCCAGAAAACCATTGTATGGAAGATTTGAGCTTTCAAAGTTGAATAGATAGCGAGAAATTTCGATTTTTCATTTTTCGAATTTTCGCCATTTTTAACGGGCCACTGTGGTCGCTAGGGAAGTGATAGAGAAACGCAACCTGGACCGTTAGTTAGTTCAATACATGTAATTTCTGAATATCAAAAGAAATCAGCTCCAGCTCGTAACGTTCGACCTGAGCGACGACCACAGAAATGGTCACTTTTCGCTATGAGCCGACTTTGCGGCGCCACTGCGGCGCTGTGGCGCAGCTGCGGCGCAAAAAAGTTGTGATTCTTAAATTCTTTAGAGGGTACTACTAGACCCTATAGCCCTTTAGGTTGGTCCACCGCTGCAGTTCACGTGAAAGCGGCGAGCATTATCTACACCCCGCCCCGAAAGGGGAACCACACGGGCTATGGTATCGGGCGCGTCCCCCTGTGCGAATGGGGGAACGCCACATCGTGGGGCACCGGCGATGTGGTACCTGTACACCCTTTTGGGTCAGGCGTGGACAATAGCCCCCTGCTTTGCTCAGGTTGGGTTTCAGTGCTTGCCTCTGTGGTAGACGCTGCCAACGGCACTTCCTGCCGACAGCGAGGAAGAGGGGAGGTTGAGGCTGGGCTTGCTGAGCTGTCTGGCGGACGGCTCTTAAGGCTAACCTGGCTTCCCTCCTTGACGCCCTGCTGTTAGGTGAGGGTGGGAGGAGCCGGGACGTGGCTGCTGCTGCGGCTGTCTCTGTCGTTTGTGGTGCGTGGGGCCCGGCTGCGGGTTGTGGGTAGCTGAGTGGCGGAGACTGGACTGTCTGGCGGACTGTCATCACGTCGACGCTATCTTGGTGGCCTGCTGCCTGTGGTCGGGTTGCATGCGCTGCGCACGGTGGGGGCAGGGGGGCAGGTTTCTGAAACCTGGCCTCAGATATGGCAGGCCCCCCGCTGTCATCTCTTTTCTGTTTACCCCCGTTTTTAAGTTGACAGCGGATTTTAAATACTTTTTATATATATACCCATCAAAAACTAAAATTTTTATACGGCCCCGGTTAATTTGCCGGTTTTATTATTGTATCCCTGAGAATCCAGGGTAGACTAGAGGTTACTTCCCTGGCCTGGCTCTAAACATGCTTAGAGTCTGAGAGAACACCCCGTTCCTCCGTAGGGGTTAAAGATTCGGAGGCTCCCTTTTCTCAGCGGGGAGTTCATCTTAGCTGGGAACTCTCTTTCCCCGGTGGAGAGTATACTAAATACCGGGGACTGCGTAGCACCTTGCGACAATTATGCGCTGATCCCAACTCCGGGAGGAGCTCGAAAGAGCTACCTTATCGGACAAGAGTGATGCAACTATGATGGAGAGCGGAGTTTATGTGTGATATTCATACCTATTCTCCTGCTTTTCAAAGGTATTGCCATCCTTTGGTGGTGGGCTTAGTTCCTGAGAAAAATGTGACTTCTGTCTGTGTCAGTATTCGAGCTGATCCGTGTTTTTTTATTAGGATCCGTAGTCTTCATTTTGTGAGTTGCTGAAGCCTTCTTTTATGATAGGCAGCAAATAGTCTGTTTCGGTATAAGTGGGTATGTACCCGAGCAGTTTTTGTAGAGCTTGGTAGGGCTCTTTTAGTTATTCCGGTATATATTTAACCTTGTTCAGTAAATTGTTGTGTACTGTTTTGCTGTATGTAATTGTACGGTAATCTGTTGCATTGTGCAGTGTAATGTGCTGTAATGTACGAATTGTATTGTGTAATGTAATGTGCCACATGTGCGACCTCGGCATCGACGAACTGGTCCCAGATGCAGCCTTCGATGAATGGACTCAGTCACTACGGACTTTTTTTACTTAACCGGGACGCAAAGCCTCAAAGTGAGGCATCACAGTGGGAAATCTATCCTGCTGGAGTTGACCTATGGTTCCCATGGGTCGACTGTCCCGAACCCAAAGTAACCCAAAGTAAAGTAACATTATCTACAATACAACCATCAAATAGGAGAAACCGGAAAAGAAAAACATCGCCGCCATAACCGGTCCGGGGCGCAACTTTTTAACGGTAAGTGATACGGGGCTGAAACTTCACAGATATACTAAACTCGATGTGCTCTACAATTTGCGCATGAAATCTGAGCAGGATTTTGCGCAGCTTCTGCGCAGTTGATTTCACACTGTCTCCAGCCACTTTTCACACCCCTGCAGCCGCGACCCCTATGAAAATATGTAAACAAACACCTTTAAGAATTCAGGGGTGTTTTTGGGGGGGCTGATTTTTTGCAAAAACGAGCTAAAAATTTTACACGTAGAAAGGCAAAATGTTCTCAAAAATGCCAGGATTTAAGCTGAAAATAGCCATTTTTACAAAAAATCTCCGGAGACGCCGGAAAATTTTTGAAATGTTGCCTATTTTTGGCAAATATTTGGGCCCCCAAAAAATCCCGCTTGTTGTTTGTATTACGCACCTTCAGAAATCCAGAGCTAGCTTTGATCGGAACAAATAGCGGATGTGAATTGACACCACTGGGAAGAAAGGGTCCACCGTCGAAATGACCCTGCAAGGAAAACATTCAAAAGAATGATAGTATATATATATACAAGTAACCAGTAGCGTAGATACAAAAAATTTTCAGGGGGGCGGTTTGGACCGAAGTCTGGGGGGGGGGGTAAATTTTTAATTTTTTGCTCAACAATTGTATGAACACTACGTACAAAAGTTTATAAGAATCTTAGCTTAAATCTATTGTAGCCGAAAGCGGCATGCTAAAATCCTAACTGAGCCGACTTTGCGGCGCCACTGCGGCGCTGTGGCGCCGCAGCTGTGGCGCAAAAAAAGTTGCGATTCTTAAATTCCTTAGAGGGTACTACTAGACCCTATAGCCCTTTAGGTTGGCCCACCGCTGCTGTTCACGTAAAATCGGCGAATATTATGTACAATACAACCATCAAATAGGAGAAACCGGAGAAAAAACATCGCCGCCATAACCGGTCCGGGGCGCAACTTTTTAACGGTAAGTGTTACGGGGCTGAAACTTCACAGACATACTAAACTCGATGTGCTCTACAATTTGCGCATGAAATCTGAGCAGGATCTGCGCAGGATTTTGCGCAGCTTCTGCGCAGCTTATTTTACACTGTCTCCAGCCACTTTTCACACATTATAGGGGCGCTGCCGCGACCCCTATGATAATAAGGCTCTTTTACACAAAGGTAGAGGCAAACTAGGACAGGGGCTTGGAGTTACGGAACCAAATCGAAGATTTTCCGAAAGTTTTTAATTTTGCTAGATGCATATATACGTACGTGTAGTGCATAATATAATGCCTATAGTTTCAAACAAATACCGGCCTATATATCCAGAACTTTGAAGTGGGCCAGTTTCATAAATATCTCGAGTCTAGTAGCTAAGCTACGCTAAGTCGCATTTCCCGTCACGTTTAAGGTGTTGGTTTCCTTTCGGGTATTTTTGACTCCTCCGACTTTAATCCTTTACGCAAAGGGCTAAAACTTACGAAATAACCTATTTCCGTGCTCTTTAACATTTTAGGACCAGTCCCGTATTCTTAGGCCAAAAGATAGGAAAGTTTCGGTTTTTGACCTTAAGCTCCCAGTAGGTAGACAAGACACGGGATTGGTTGGTATGGCTGGAAAGAGGACTCGAAAATGAACATTTTTGCTCTTACAACCTTTGAGCTATCTCCAGTGGTTAAGTCAGTATAACCGTTTTAACCGTATAACCGTTAAAAACAGTAAACTGTTTTTAGGGTCAAAAATGGCCATTTTCGAGGAAATCAGTTTTTTTCAAAATTACTGCCACATGTTAAGGACAAAATTGGCTTAGTTATACTCAATCGATACATCGTCCAAATGCACATTTTATGAATGCCTATTAGCCGGACTTTATTGCTTTCAGCTAGAGATTTGGCCGAAAAACCATTTTGGCAAAACAGCGATGATTTTGTTTCGAACATCGATTTCTCAAAAACTACTCGACGGATTCCGGAGATTTTCGACAGAATCGAAATTCGCACTTCTGCGGAGGGACGTTTTTCTTGGTTTGGGCTAAAACATATTGAGTAGCAATCAATGCGAAGTTGCGAAATTTCGTGTTACTGTGCATTTGGCCGATTTTCTCGAACGTTAAGACCTGCTGAGCCAAATCCAAAAAACATCCCTCGGCCCATATGTCCTGAATATAGTGGCACAAAAAGAACTTAAGGCAGATTCTTCAGTTTTGAGAAATCGATGTTCAAAAACTTTTGGTCTATATTCATTCTGTTAGATGTCCGCTTGTCAGAACATTTCTGCTTTTTTTTGCTAATTGTGCCACTTCTGTAAGCTCATGTGAATTTACAGATAATAAGCTTTAAAACGATGTATAAAGCTCTTTGCAACTCCCAAAATTGCGAAAGTTATAGCGTTTCAAAAAATCACCACAAAAGCACTGCACAAAAGGATACCACCACCTTAAGCAGTTCTCGAGTCGAGTTCTCTGGTAGCTTTCCACCAGAGAAATTTTTGAAAATTTAAATTTATCAATTTTTCTTCCTGCTTCAA
This sequence comes from Trissonchulus latispiculum, assembly GCA_030248195.1. Lineage (NCBI taxonomy): Eukaryota > Metazoa > Nematoda > Enoplea > Enoplida > Ironidae > Trissonchulus > Trissonchulus latispiculum. The sequence goes on from JASAND010012498.1 coordinate 25,530, forward strand.
TAATTTGCATATTTGACTAAATAAATCGCCATAAGATGTTTACATAAATTACATAAATCGCCATGTTTACATAAAATTTTTAATACAGAAGAGGTTGAATGGTGTCACTGAAAGCAGACTATATACTCGAGAAGGTTCTTTCTGAAATTTTTATGAAGTTCTTTATGTGATGGACCTGATGGTCTTCTGATCTTTTCACGTTAGAATCCAGCTACTTTTATTATTCTGTTGTGTAAAACTAACCTGACCACCCTTGTTTTGTACACCTTCTTTCATAATTAATGGTGTAAGAATGCTTTTTGTTGTTCTAGGTGGAAGGGACGTGCACTGGTAAGCATGGTTTCGTGATTGCTGTGACGACCATTGATAATATTGGGGCCGGCTTCATTCAGCCGGGTCGCGGTTTTGTGGTCTACCCGGTCAAGTACAAGGCCATTGTCTTTAGACCCTTCAAGGGTGAAGTTATGGATGCCATTGTAACACAGGTTTGTTGTAATCACTTAAATATTATACGTGCGTAATACAGGGATGGGCACCGGAAAAAAACTACCCGAAAAAACGGTTTTTTCTTTTTTTTCGTTTTTTCCTCAGGCTTCGGAAAAATACTCGCGAGTTTTTTCCGATAAGTTGAAAAATTAGCAGTAAAATTGGAAATTTTGGGAAAATTTTTAAATTTTTCCGAAAAAATCTAGAAATTCCTTAAAATCGCCTGTATTTATAGTTTATCGCATGAAAATACGATTAAAATCTTAAATTCATTAAAATTCGCTCAATTTTGGCACTCCAGCAACAGTTTGAAACCTTTGGTGATATCGGAAAAATATATACTGGAAAAAAACCGGAAAAAACTAGTTTTTTCCGCAATAATTTTTTCCGGAAAAACCCAACCCTGGCGTAATACAATGCTTGCATGCATACAAATATATAGGACACCCTTCTTATTTCTGTTCTCCATATTTTTCCAAATAGCACAAGAAATTTGGGAAAAGGGGGTCTGGTTATCAAAATTCTCGTTTGTTGCTGACAGGCACCCAGCCGGGAGAGTGAGGGGCATAATATGCCCTCCAAAGTTGGATCTAAACTGAAAGTTTAAAGCCTAAAGGTGTATTCATAGTCGCGAACGCATTTTGAGACGCGCGTCGACGCCTCAGTTTGTAACATGTCATTTTAACCGTTTAAAATTAGTTGTGACATATCCATGCTCACTCACGAATGCATGCAGACGCTTACATAGGCGCGTCGACCGGCGTCTGCTTGCAACAGGAACAATGATTTACCTTTAATGGCAAGGCGGATACATATTTCCAAATTTCCAAAATTTTCGCTTTTACACAGAATGACGCCCCACTAAGGGCTCTAAGTCTTCCCACAGACGCAGTTGCCGCCGTATATAATTTTAGAAAATTTTGGCTTGCCTCCTCCTAAATTTTTTCCGCCTACGTTGGCTGGTGATTTTTTTGCTTTGTTGGGATGTTGCTAATGAAACATTTCTAGAGAATCTAGTCTCGTGACACCAAAATAGAGAGATGATAAACTTTATTTGAACATTTTTAACATTTTTCTCAAGCAACTGAAGTTCAGAACAAGGGCTAGTAAGTTTGTTGTTGTTATGATGTCTGCGTCAATTTTAAAATTCTACTGCATGCTTGTTATTTTTCTAGGTAAACAAGGTGGGTATCTTCTGTGAGATCGGCCCACTGACCTGTTTCATCTCCAACCACTGCATTCCCCCCGACATGAGCTTTGATCCCAACTCCAATCCGGCCTGCTACAAGACCAAGGATGAGTCCATTGTGATCAAGGAAGATGACGAGATCCGGGTCAAGATCATCGGGACCCGGGTGGACGCGACGGACATTTTTTCCATCGGAACCCTGATGGATGATTACCTGGGATTGGTTAGTACGGACTGATTTCCCCCAATTCCCCTTCTTTTCCCTAGAATTTTCCTTTTCCCTTACTGTGTTTTTGGCAATATGTACTTTTTTGTGAATTTGTTTTGCTTGTTTTTGGATTTTGTTAGTAACTGTGAAGTTTTGCTGGTTTTCCTGTCTTGTTAGGATTTATACCATATTGATTTCGAGCCGACTGGATGGATGATACTTTGTGGTTCACTGTGTAGGAGGTGGGCTGGTATCTGGCTACGCACTCAGTTTTGAGGTTTAGTACATACTATATGGGGTGCACCGGTATAAATTATTTTGAAATGAGGGGTATTTAGGTACGCCCCTTGTTTCGGAGAGAGTCAGTCATGCAGCAACGGTTTTAAGCTGTGTAGAAATATCAGAGTAGCCCAATATTGACTGATATGATTTTTGCCATTCATGAAGGCTTTAGGGGTCCTTCAACAGCATTGACATCTCTCTTAAATTAAAAGGAAAATCACAATGCCGTTCGTATCCTGTGATCTCTGGACTTGTTCGATATTGACGGCGTGATACAAACACAGCAGTTTCGCGGAGGTTATGGTTTCAAAATACTTGTGAAACACTTCCATTGATTGTCTCTGTGTAATCTGAAATCAGTACATAGCATTGTGTTTTGAAGTGTATGTTAATGTTATGTTTGCTTGTTTTCACTGTACATGCGTTATGGGCTTGACGATTAAAAAGAGCCACTTTTATAGTTGGTTAGGTTTACAGTCGTGACAATCATACCGAGTAGTATCAAGAGTACATAATAGATATATTCTAGGTACTCTTGGTAGTATGAAACCAATTCGTCTTTTGGTTGGTGTGTTTGGGTCTTATTTTGAGTTTAATTAGCTTCAATACTTAAACGAAGTTTAAGAAGCTGTTTTCAGAATATGTTTCAATTGATTTCGTTTGAAAACTGTTCGCAGCTTAGACTTTATGCAGCTAACGATTTCTTCCCTAAAATTTGCAAGGTATGAAACTAGCTAAAATCAGATCGGAAATGACGAATTTTTGTTAGGTTCAGACTGCATTTACCAAATTGCACCGTCCAGCCAGGAAAAGGTGTCACGGTTTCATGTGGAGTTGCCGTTAGTCTGGGTGACTTAATGGTGCTGAACGGCAAAGTTTGTAGTTGTCAGCCGGGTAAGTCTGAATCCAGCCAGCAGTAGAGTTGTGCTCGGGCCTTGAGTCGGGCTTCGGCCCGGTTTTCTAGGTTAAGGCCCGGGCCGGGCCCGATGCCCGAAAAGTTCTGGAGGCTCGGGCCAGCTGGCTTACACGCCGGAATACGCATGTGTGTAATGTATTATATATGTATGCATACATAAGCGATGTGTTGTGTTTCCGCTAACATCAGACCACGCCATGACCAGTTCTTCGCACACTTTCCCACTAGTCAGGACAAAGGAAGCGTGTACGTGCATTACTTTTGATTTGATGGGATTGGTAGTGATTCAGTTAACAGTTGAGAAAATGTTGCCATTTTGGTTTTCTGTCAGTGATGTCCCTGAGCGAGGATGCTAAGTTGGCATTGCAAAATGTGCTTAAAGGGAATAAACAGCATTTTAAGATTAAGCTTATGTCCGACCTTCTCCAGTTTTTTAAGCGATCTTGTACAACTTGGAATAATCCTTGTGTTGTGGAAACTTACATAGATCGTTATCCCGCCACCAGCCCAAAACTTCCAGAAAACTATTGGCTCTGTGTTCATAGCTTTCTTCCTATGTTAGAAATTAGAATGGTAGATTTAGAAATTAGCATTAGACTGGTTATTTCTATGGAATTTGACACCAGAACTGCTAAATATAAGGTCATGAATAGATCAAGTCAGCCATTAAGCGGAACTCGGGCGGAGGAGTAGTTCCACCACTCCATACACGTACCCACTTTCGGGCTTTTGGAATTTTTCGGACCTTCGGTGGTACATGACTTTCTTCTTCTTTCTCATTTGACTCGGACTCGGGTCTCTCGTGCTTTGACTTTGACGCGGCCCGGGCTTTTCAGGGCTTGATTCGGGCCTTGACTCGGGCGGGCTCGGGCTTTCACTCGGGCCCTGGGCCGGGCCTAGCCCGGCCCGAAAAGTTGGTGAGGAACGGGCGGAAAATTGCTTAACGGCACAACTCTAGCCAGCAGAATGTATCTGAAAGATTGAAATCCGGTTTGAATGGATTGAAAAAAGTGTCGAGATCGGGGGTCGCATCACTGAGGTTCGGATTTCCAGCAGTGTGTCCTAACACTGAGCTATATTCGCGCTGTCTTATCTTTTGAGTCGTGAATTGAAGTGCAGCTTCTACTGCTTCAAGGCTCTTCACTGTAGGCAAAAGTTTGACCACCACCAACTATAGCTAATACACTCATACATATAAACTAAACTATCGTCAAATATAGCTTTCTTCTTGCTGGGCTAGTTCTGCAGCCATAACTGGACCTTAGTAAACGGCAATTTACTCGACTTCAGCTGTTAAAATTCCGTGTTTAATATGCTGATTTCACTTTGTGTAAATTTAGCGCTTAATGTGCTTCAATTCAATGATTAAGTCAAACGAAATTTTCCAGACACATTATTATCTTGCTGCTCTGTAACATTCTGGGACGAGTCTTGTCTTTTTTGGCTAGCTAAAAGATAAAAAATTTTGGTTTTCCATTGTTTCTCAGTAGGTAGTCGAGACACCGAGGTTATGGTTAGCAAGATAGCACAGTAATACATATTTTACAGTTACAGTAATCTTTGAACTATTTAGAATGGTTAAGTCGGTGCCACACACAAACGATTTCTGTCACAAACGTCAAAAAGAAATCTGGCTATTCAAAATCACGGCCACATGTTCATGTTACGGACAATTACGGTTTATTTGCACTTAATCGATACTCCGTCCAAACTGCACACTTCATCAACGCCTGTTAGCTGGAGTTTATTGGTTCAAACCGGAGATCGGCCGGAAAGCCATTTTGGCAAAATTGCCATTATTTGTTTTGAACATAGATTTCTCAAAATGTACAAATAGCAGGATGGATATTTTTCGTGGTTTTGGCTACTTACAACTTCTCCACTTGTGAGAAAACACAATGTGAAAAAGCGAAACATTGTGTCATGGTTCTTTTTTTACGGGTTTTCTTTAGCGTTCAGCATTAAATTCAAAAACCGTCTCTCTTCCATATCATGACGCATGACATTTTGGCAAATTCTGCAGTTTTCAGAAATCTATGTTCTAAGACTCCACGGTCTATATTTAGCTGGACTGTCAGAAAAACTATTTTGCTAGTTTCATAATATAATTTGCATGTGCTCAGACTATGTTTTATCTTTTTACAACTCTAAAACTTCAAAAAATTTGTAACTTTTCAAGAAACACTGCACAAAAGGATACCACCCACCTTAAGGGCAGGGACAGGGAAGTTTGATTGTGTAGCAATAGCAAATACTAGGCTAGTCGAGAAAAATCAATGCTTCCTCATTTAACCGCGAAGGCAATTTCTGTCATGTAATAAGCTTTGCTTTACTCTTTAGTCATATCTGGTCACAGTTCCATTCTTTGCATTATTTCCACCCCTCCAAAAAATAATCCTTATGTCGTTACGTTTCATACACAAAATATATAGTGGGCAATAGCTTAATCCTGTAGAAAAGTGTACAACGTTGGATTTACTTTGAAAAGGCCTATTTGCACTTTGGTCATGGAAAAGGATCAATTGTATCACATTCATGAACAACACATTTTTGATAGGCATGCAGAAAGCTGAAAACGAATTTTAGTACAAATTCAAACACGTAAACATGTACAATAACTTAAAAGAATTTTGGGTTAAACATCTATAGATAGATACTGTGGTTGTGCGAGAATTTATGAAAGATAGAAGTATTTACATAGAGAAATAATGAAAAACGCTTGCCTGCAGTCACTAAGGCAAAGCCTTAGTCCGAAACAGGAGAGAGCCAATGGGCGCGGTGCGGGCAGGCGTTTTTCATTATGTCTCTATGATTAATGCCTTGTATGTGTATCCTTCGTCGATCCGCCTGCTGGCCCGCGTTTACTTCATTTTCTTGATATAGAAATATTTACAGATACATATTAACTGTTTCCTTGTGCAAAAGTTTGAAAATGGACAGAAAGGATAAGAAAGTTGGCGAAACTGGCCTTTCAGAAATTCAAACACTAGCTTTTCAGTTAATGTTCCATGGCATTCTTGCAGGCCGGCCGGCCTTAAATATGAAGATAGAAATAATTACGAAGATTGCTGCTGCCTGAAGGATACTGCTGGCTAACGTATATATTCCCACAGAAGAACTGCAGCATCACTGCAACAGGTTTCATCTAGACACGATACAAAACTGCCCTAGACTACAAAAGAAATCATCAAAAAGGATATTTATCGCTTCATGGCCTCAGGCTTTGATCGGTGTGTAGTATCTGTTCTTATCAGCTTAATCTCTGATATGAGGTCTACGGACCTCCTGAGATTGACTGATTTTTGGCCGACTGATGGGTGATCCGGCTTGCTGGACCTCATCGAGGGTTGGCCCGACATTGCACTCACTGTCGGGATCGGCCCCCTCTTCGAAAGGAGGGAAACTACATTTCTAAAATTCAAAAAGTATTTATTTAAGCCAAGAATCAAGCCGGACTTATCGCGTTCAACCAACTGAGAGAGAGGAGTCAGACTAGTTCACTTAGGTCACTGGGTCTTGTCTCCATTACTCTCCAATCCTCAAAATCGTTTAATTCCATTTCAAATTTAATTTCAGTTCAGATTGTTTCCCAAGCAATTTCAGATTCGTTTTCTCCTCACCGATAAACTTGACAGGAAAATTGAAGACTCGGAGGGGGGTCGGGTTACCTGACGAATACAAATATAGAAATTTTGCGAAATCCCAAACTAATTATCGGACAATTGCACCAAATCAGACTAGCTATTCTGAGAATAAAGTTATTCCGGAATAGCTATTCCTATTCTCATGTTATTCCGATTATCCGAATATGATTAGCTGAGCAAATACTATTTTATTTTCAGAGTATACCTGTTCTTGTTTTCGTTTAACCAATCACACGGTACCAAACGACATATTCAACCAATCAGACCATAGTAGGTTTTGGCAAGGTTTTGAGTTATATTCTGAATTTATTCCTATTCTTATTCTGATGTTAGCCATTTTCTGATTATAATTTTAAGTTCAGCAAGCAAGGAACTGAAATCTAAAGATGTACGTAGTAATAATAAGGCACTGGATATGGGTTGTAGGTTACATTTCTGCAAAAGCAGACTTACACTGGCTTGCACCAACAATTTTTAACTCGGTGTTACGTTAACTCGGTGTTAACAAGAGATAACCCGCAGTTAGACCGTTGCACCAAATTAGGTTAACGTAACTCGGTGTTAACCTTAAGGTTAACTCGGTGTTAAACACCAAAAAGTTAACCCTCAGCAGGAGTAGGGTTAACCCTTATAGCGACACTATTTTTAAGGATATTACTGTTATTTTTATTGCTGAATTAAATTCTACGGTAAAATATAGGCATTGAGTGATAATTGAATAAATGAGTGATTATGACGATTCGGAAAAAGCTTCCACAAATTTCTCAATTCCTCAAAAATTGCTTTGACCCAGCTATGATGACTCTTGAAACGAAGGTTCCTTTCAGAAAGGACATTGAGGTAAGGTTTACAGGGCATTAATTTTACAGTGCCCTTCCAGCTCATTGTATTTCATTGTATCAGGTCCAGTACAAGAAAGTATTTTGTTAACCTTATTCGCCAGCCGATAACACCGAGTTAAATGAATGGCTATAACCGCTTCCCGATTGGATGGAAACTGTTTCTGGCTCTCTACGGATTGGCTAACCCTCTATTAAAAGTTAACTCGGTGTTAACCTTCAGGTTTCGTAACCCTGAGCTGAAAAGCGTTGGTGCAGAGGGTTAGGATTAACCTTAACCATAAGGTTAACTCGGTGTTCTGTAACCTGCTGCACTCAGGGTTAACTCGGTGTTAACCTTAACTTTAATCTTATTTGGTGCAAACGAGCGTTAGCCTTAGCCCATAGCAATGTACGTAAACACAAATATATATATATATATATATATATATATATATATATATATATATATATATATATATATATATAGTTAAGAGTTTTGCCAGTTTATTTGGAAAATATGGGCATACGACGAATTTGATTTGAATCAACAAATAGCATTTTAAAATGCAAATACGAAGAATTTTCTTTGCCTAACATGAATAAGCAGGGTCTTTTCCAGATTACCCCCACTACTCAACGTTCTTAAAACTCGACCAAATGAGCTGAAATTTGGTGTGGGTATGTTTTCGACCACGCTGATTTCAAATGTCGCAAAATTTTTCGATTTCGCGAAATTCGATTTTTTCGATTTCAAAGGGGGAACCAAGGGTAACCGAAAAATTTTTGTCTTCGATTTTGCTGAAACGATGTATATATAAGGGTCGCAAAATACGAATCTCGTTTTTTGATTCAGCTTTTCGTTAGCTCAGCATAAGCTTACATCTTAAGCTTATAACTTTAGCTTATAAATCAAGCTAATGAAAAGCTGAATCTAAGAACCGATTTCAGATTCGTGTTCTGCGACCACGAAAACCCCTATATACAACTTTTCAGCAAAATCGAAGACAAAAAATGTTTCGGTTAGCCTTGGTTTGGTTACCCTTAGAAATCAAAAAAAATCGAATTTCGCGAAATCGAAAAATTTTGCGATATTTGAACTCAGCGTGGTCGAAAACGCAAATTTCAGCTCATTTGGTCGAGTTTTAAGAACTTTGAGTGGTGGGGGGTAATCTGGAAAAGACCCAATAAGCAGACATGAAGAATGAATGAATAAAAGTGAATGTCATACGGAAACGCAGTTCCTGATGTCGCAAGTTGTGCGTACTGGAGGCTGAGTTTTAGGAAACGTCACGAATAGGTGTCCGATCACGTAAATATTGTGGATGGGTATTTTAGAAAATTGGTTAATGGGCAGTTTATTGAGAGTATTATGTAAGTTTGAATTTACCTGTCCGAAGTGTTCAGTGCGTATTTTGGCCTGCCATTACTAACAAAAATAAAGTTGGAATAGAAAATAAACTGAACTGAACTGAACTGATCAATTCAGTTTTTTTCGCTAGCTCAGTATAAGTTTACATGTTAACACTCTCGCTACCACGTGGTTTTTGGAAATCCGCCCCCGCATGCCAAATCTATATCTCGTTACTTACACATCTCCAGAAAGCCATCTCGGCACTGTTCTACTCGAAATTTTTGAGCTGATTTCAAATCCGTTGCCAGAATGCCATCGCCCAAATAAGGGCGATGGCGTGCTGTTAATCACGAACTATCTGAGTGCCAATCGCCCAGTATATTGTGGGCGATGGCTAATATTAGGGAAATTGCCATTTCCCGTAACTGGGCGTTAGATTTCACCACTACAATCTAGGCATTGAAGCAAAACATGAAAATGGAAGCGTGATAGGACGGTAAAGAAAGAGAGAGATTCGTAGATAGGTGTTTTCTAGGAGTTTATGTATCCCGTATTTGTGTCATGTATGGACGCTTCAGGCAAGTCTTAACGTTTATGTATTAAACTGTACATTAAGTCAATGGTACTTAATACGATGAATAACAAATATTTACTACTATGTGCTACAGACACATTCATACGAGTTAGGTGCATTCACTCGCTGACCACTCTGCCAGACTGATACTAGTATTCGGCGGGCGTCGTCAGTGGCGTACCGACATACTAGTTGCACCTTTAGGTATTTAGAACCCCCGGAGTAGAAAGGTATTGAAAAGCGTTTCTGCCCTGTGGTCCCATACACACGTGTTGTTTAGTATATGCATGCAAGTAAAGACAAAAACAAAAACATTCCCCCATTATATCATTAATATAATTATATCTATGGCCTGTGGCCAGTAACTTCATCGAGTGCCAGGAGGCACATGATTATGTCGGTGGCAAAAAGCCAGATTGAACAGTGGTTTTGATAGTCATTAGTTATATTGGTGGCGTGAAGCCAGTAATTGCATCTCTGGCCATATGGCCAGTAATTATATCTATGGCCTGTGGCCATTAATTACATCGAGTGCCATGCGGCACTTAATTGCATCAGTGGTGTGAGCTATTTATTCTAACTGGGTTTTTTTTTTGGTAAGTACTAGATGAATGTCCGTTGTATCAAATTTTGTGCAAATCCAACTTTTTTGTATTAATGTCCTTTTTAATACTGTTTTGAACAGTTTATGTGAATATGTGAATTGGGTTTTCTGGGGTGCTGATCACGAATCTGAAATCGTGTTTTCGATTCAGCTTTTCGTTAGCTCAGGATAAGCTTACATCGCAAGCTTAAAACCTTAGCTAATATTATGCTAACGAAACTCTGAATCGAAAAACTGATTTGAGATTCGTGATAGGCACCCCAGAAAACCCCGGTACGAAAGTTTTCAGCAAAATTTTTTCAAAAAATTTTTCGGTTCCCCTTACCAAACTAAAATTTTTAAATGTTTAAAAATTTTTAAAGTATTACAATTTTTTGCATTTTTGAAATCAGCAGGTTAGAAAACCTACCTCCACCAAATTTCAACTCAATCAGTCAAATTGTGCTTCTTCGGTACTTCTACAGAGCTGTGGGGGGATAATGGGAAAGACCCGGCGTCTTGTCTGGGTTTATTTTACGGGGGGGCGCCCTTGACTCGAGCACCTCTGACCCCACTCGGCCCCACTCGCACTTTTTTGGGCTTCCCCCCCACTCACCCTAAGGTGCCCAGAAATTGCCAAATTTTTTGGATTTTTGGTCAAAATTTTCAAAATTTTTCCGGGGTGCTAAAACTTGATTTTTGAACACTTTTAAGCATAGTTTAGTTATAACAGTGCATGTGCAAAACAAGCTATTTAGTAAGCATGGGCACGAATATCGAATAATTCGCGAATAGTTAACGAATAGTTCGACGAACGAATATTCGAACTATTCGAACGGATATTCGAATTATCCGAACGAATATTCGAATTTTTCGTTCAGTTCTAAGTTAGTATTTAATACTTGGTGAATTTTCGGATTTTTTGTTTTCTTCTGCTTTAAAATTTGACTGAACCCACAAAGAATAGACTATATTGTGTGTAGTAAACTTGCAAGAATTTTTAATCGTCTATTTTTAAATTGAAAAAGATAAAGTTTGTCTACATGCACACTCGACTTAAATCATGGAAATGTCTCATCACACCTAAAGCAGTTTTTTAGTTGACCAAATACTTCTTGCACTTTACATAACTGGCACTATATTCTCGAGCACATTCACATAATTGTTTCACTATTGGAGCATTTCAAGTAAAATTATGTTCCACCAATACCATTCCACTATGTTGACCACATAAAAACCGTGACAATAATTTGCTGAAGCTATACGCTCCCAGGGGCCGATGTTATCAACGTCGAAACCCGGGTTAAGTTGTTAACCCAGGTTAACTTCATGTGTTAAAGACATGCGAGTAAACACGGGTTAGCGACTTAACCCGAGTTTCGACGTTGATAACATTGGCACCAGAAGGTTTCTGGAGCATATTCATGAACTTTCAGCATTTAAAAATGCATTCACACATGAATTAAGACATAGGAATTAGCGATTTTAAAATTCGAATATTCGAATAATTCGCGAATTATTCGAATAATTCTAATTATTCGCGAATTTCGAATAATTTTACTATTCGTGCCCATGCTTACTATTTATACAGCATTTTTAGCGTTTTTGCCCATTTTATTCCCCCCCCTTTTCGACCTCCTCCCCCCACTCGTGGGGGGGAGCGCCCCCACTTATGTTTTCCTAAAATAAGAAGGAGAGAGATTCGTAGATAAGTGTTTTCTAGGAGTTTATGTATCCCGTATTTATGTCATGCATGGACGCTTCAGGCAAGTCTTAACGTTTATGTATTAAACTGTATATTAAGTCAATGGTACTCAATACGATTATGTGCTACAGACACATTCATACGAGTTAGGTGCATTCACTCGCTGACCACTCTGCCAGACTGATACTAGCATTCGGCGGGCGTCGTCAGTGGCGTACCGACATACTAGTTGCAGCTTTAGGTCTTTTGAGCCCCCGGAGTAAAAAGGTTATGAAAAGCGTTTCTGCCCTGTGGTCCCATACACACGTGTTGTTTAGTGTATGCATGCAAGTAAAAAGAAAAAAAAACAAAAAAAACAAAAAAACAAAAACACTACCCATTATTTCATTAATATAATTATATCTATGGCCTGTGGCCAGTAACTTCATCGAGTGCCAGGCGGCACATAATTATATCGGTGGCAAAAAGCCAGATTGCACAGAGGTTTTGATAGTCAGTACTTATATCGGTGGCGTGAAGCCAGTAATTGCATCTATGGCCATATGGCCATTAATTATATCTAAGGCCAGTGGCCAGTAATTACATCGAGTGCAATGCGGCACTTAATTGCATCAGTGGTGTGAGCTTTATTCTAACTGGGTTTTTTGGAAAGCAATAGATGAATGTCCGTTGTATCAAATTTTGCGCAAATCCAACTTTTTTGTATTAATGTCCTTTTTAATACTGTTTTGAACAGTTTGTGTGAATATCCTCTTTCTAATAAGCTTATTTTTAATGATATGAGTTGTTCATAAAAGTACTGTTTGCACGAACATATGATAGCTATTCTGCATATTTGGTTATCTATCATATTATTGAAAACTGATTTCGAAATATTTGTAGTCGGATCAGGGAACCGGTTTATGCGAAAGTTAAAATCGTCACGTTTATCATATACCTTGGTGTGGAATAAATTATGGTCTATACAAATATCTAAGTCTAGTACATTTGCTCTATCATTTTGTTCGTTTACTTTATTTAGCACTAATTCAGCAGGATAAATGCATTTATAGTTTAATTCAAGGACATTTTGATCATCTGCCGTGGTTATATCGTCTATGTATCTGAATGTATTCTCTAAATATTCATTTATTGCTAAGTTGTTTTCATTTGTAACGAATTTGTATTCGAAATGGTGTAATGTTATATTGGCTAAGGTTGGTGCTGCGTTAGTTCCCATAGGTATTCCTATTTGTTGTTTAAATATGAGATCTCCTAGCATGAAGTATGTGTTATCTATTAAATACCTGCACATATCTATCACTTCTTGTGGATTTATAGTAGTGAATTTAGGTTCTCCGTTACCCCAGTATATTTTATCATTTCTTATATGCAGTTTGGAATGTAAGGTGTCCTTTATTAGCTCAGAAACTGCTGTGTTTATTGTCCTGTGTTCTAGATTAGTGTATAGTGTGGTGAAGTCGAAAGTGTTTATTGTTTTTGCTGTTTTCTTTTTGTTTAAATCTGCTAAGGTATCAAGGATAGGTTTGTTATTGTTAATTATCCAGAAAGGGTTACATTTATATTTAGTTTTATATATTTCGCAGAGTTTTTGTCTTTTGGCTAATACTATCTTGAGTATTTTGTCCAGTATTTTTGATAGGTACATTGTGGGTGCATATTTACTAGCTATTATAGTTCTGAATTTTATAGGCTTTTTGTGAAACTTAGGTATTATGTACATGAAAGGCAACTCTTGGTACTGACCTGTGTGATTAAGTTTTTTGTTATACGCTATCATATTGGACAATATTTCTTGCTTTGTTTTGTTGTTTTCCACTATGTATGTATTGTTGTTGTTTGTATTATCAACCATTCCTACTTCTTTCAGCATAGAATATACATAAAATTGTTTGCAAATGATGGAAAAGTTTTGAGGTGCCTTATCAGTTAAAGTGAATACAAAATGTTTACTTAATTGGTTTAGTTTATGTTTGAGTTCGTCTACGTTGAAGTTTGATTGAGCATTTGGTATATGAATGGTAGTAACTCTTTTCTTAATAGTTTCACTTACGTAGATTGCCCAGTCCCTCAGTTTATCTATGTCCCATTTGTATTTTTTATGTAGTTTAGTTATATATTTAATTAAACCAGTATCAATGTTTCTTAGAGTATCCTTTGGTCGAATTTGGCTGTTGATCCTGTATTTTGGGCCATAATTTAGTAGTTGCCTAATTTGATGGTCTTCCACTACATCGAAATTTGAAGTGATTACATGATTATGGATAGGGTCCTTGTAGGGAGAGTTTAAGCAGTTACATGTAAATCCATTTTGATGAAAATTTTTCAGGAAGTCGTTGCATTTTAAGTTTGCTACCGTTGCGCGATAATTTAATATGAAGCTGGCAATTGGCTTGTCATATGAAAAGAAGATGCGTGGACTATGTGCTTGCGTCTTAGTGTCAGGATATGGCCATAAGTGTTTGCATGTTTCGAAAACTTTTTTAAATTTTATATCATCTATTTGTTTGTTAAATTCTATAACCATATTTTCTTTATTTTTATTTTTATTACATTTGTTTGTTGTCATTATTTCTGTTCTGAATTCTGTGATATCCTTAATGAATTCATACAGTACATGATTTTTGAATTGTTCGTTTTGTATAGCTATTCTTTTGACACTGTTCCATGATATTGATGTGATTATCTTGTAAATTTCCTTTCTTGACCTAGTGTGTAAAGACAAGAGTTCATTTTGAGAAATATTTGTGATATTTTTATCAATTCGTTTTGTGCGAATCTTTTTACCTGAAGTTTCCTTGCGGACTAATAGATTGCGTAATATGGATTTTTTAGGATTCTCTCCATAAAGGAGATCGTTTAAGCCATATGGATACTTGGTTTTTAACTGTTTGATCCAGTACTTTTCTCTTTCTCTTCTGATTTTTGTATCTAATTCTTTTGAATTTGTGCTTTCAATGATTTCGATGATTTGTACTGAAAAAGTTTTACATACCCCCATATTAAAATGAATAGCAAGTCTTTTGCAGCTTGCTCGTAGTGTATTTTTTAAACTATTCCTGTGCTCTGCTATTCTTTTAGATAACTGTCTTCCTGTTTCTCCAACGTATTGCATTCCACATTGATCGCAAGTAATTAGATACACTACGTTATGACTTTTACAAGACGCTACCAATACCATCGCGGGAGACTTAATACTATATTCATTGCCATTGTAATATCCCTGTATCATATGACCTTCTTTATAATGCATGCAACATTTACAATTATTTCTATGGCATTTGACACCGGTTGTTATGGTCATTACTGCCGGTGGTTGTGTGTCTAAAATGCTTTCGTTTAAAGATGTGGACCCTGAGTCGACGGTATTGGGGTCGCCGAGGTCCAAATCCGGAATCCACCAGTTGGGGCATGTATCCTCCTCCCCTGCTACGGAGCCCCCGGAGGCATTATTCATAAGAAGACTATCCATAAGAAGAAGAAGAAACAACCGCAGGATCAGTGGCCAAAATCCTATCCATAGTCCTTAATCGGGTTTGTGTCGACTCAGGGCCAATAGCCATATTTACCATCGCGGTGTTGCGAAACAGTCCAAGTGATAGTTCTGTTAGTAGTGCAAGGGTGAATATAATGTACACATAGTCTCCCTTAATACAAAGTCATATTAATAATTAAAAACTAAAAGTAAAATCAATTGTTATCCAACATTAACAATAGTCTACTACAACAAACAAATAGATATTAGCGTGAGCCATCCATACATATTCCGTAAGTGAAAGCTTGTGAGACGAATACGGGTGCACTTATATTAAAAATTGTAAACACCAATTAACAAATATAGTTTAGTTAGATATGCGTGTAAATACTATCTTTTTGAGATTTTATCTTAGATTCTTTGCTCTGCTTATGGGTTTCAAGTGAAATTTTGCCCTCTATTGTCGATTTTATATATAGTGAAGGGATTAGATCATTCGTACGAGTAAAGCTGGCTACAGATGTGGTAGAATCATAACAAACAAGGTTGAATTACTTCATGGCTTGTGGGCTCTCTGTTAACCAAAATTTCTGTTTATAACCTTTTGTCCGATCCAACCGAATCGAATTGGTCTTGGACAAGGTGAAATTTGTAAAATCTGTTTTATTGGAGGAATATAAAATGAAGCTAACAGTTTCAGAGAAAGTAAGCATCATAATCGCGTGTATATTCGTCATCCTGAGCGTTATTTCTGAGCTTACTTTCCTTTCCAAATTCCACATTACTGCAACTTGGAACTTGAATTTCGGTTTGAAAATGGGACATCAAAAAGTTCAGAAATTTCATTGTTGTGCTATATTTTTAACTGTTTCATAATTTTTGTTGTCTTTATTTACAGCGTAAGCGATTTCTGTGCGTTTGAATCGTCTTCTAGAAGTCGAAAGTTTGAGCACGCAATATCAACCGAGATTAGCTAAAAGTCCAAAAGTACCAATCTACGGGCCTTATTAGCACGCCAAAGTGGCATTGCATTTCATTATTACCATGCCAGTTAGATTTCTACTCAATTGAAAATATGTCTGCTTATCGCCCATATATGGACGATGGCATGCTATGCCAAACCGGCCATCGCCCATATGTGGGCGATTGGCAGCGAGTGTTAAGCTTACAACTTTAGCTTATACTGAGCTAACGAAAAGCTGAATCGAAAAACGGATTTCAGATTCGTGCTCAGCGCCCCAGAAAATAGAGTTGGGACCGGTTCCAATTTTCAAAACCGGTTCCGGTTCCGGTTCTAGAGTACCGGTTCCGGTTCCGGTTCCGGTTCCGGTTCCGGTTCCGGTTCCGGTTCCGGTTCCGGTTCCGGTTCCGGTTCTAGCTTCCGGTTCCCGGTTCCAATTACAAAATTCGTAAGTTACATTTTAACATTATTTAATATTGAATGCAGGCCCCCAGCAAGGTTTATACAATCAAAATTATAAAGCAATGCTGCAAAGCAATTGGAATAGGTAATGCGATAATGATCAACTGGGTTAAACTTTTCTGTTTACTTAGAATTTTAAAGTTTTTGCCTCACCTTGAATTTGCTCCATTACAAATGCTGTTACCATATGCACAATATTAAAACTTGTAAAAAATTAAAACTTTAGTATGGTCGAGCAAATTGTTTCGATAGTTTACGGTAGGATTCTACTGTGCATCTAAATGCAGACAGCGCCTTCTGAACAGAATCTTGTAAACTGCACAACGTTTCAGTAAAACATACTGAGAATTGAGATACCTATACTGGAGCTTATTTCTTTAAAAAGAGTACAGTGTCAGAAGCAAATAGTTTCCAAAACATTTAAATGCATTTAAAATATTTAAAAGCTGAAAGCCAAATTGGAAAGAAGAACATATATATATATATTAAAGTTATATTTAACGAGGAAATGTACAGTCGCTTGATTACACAAAATAGCTAACAGATACTTCGACATGCTGTTCCATTATTTGAACTTTGATTGACTTTCGTCTCCGTTGCCGATCCGATAGCTTAAAAATAAGAAAATAAGTACTCAACTTTCGAAGTTTTCTACTCCTCTAAAATTTACTATTTTGTTAAAAAAATGTTGCTTAAATCTTGCGTGCTGACAACACCACCTTCCATTTACCAAGTTTTTGAGAAGATATATATACTCAAGTTCCGACTACATCCCATCGAGCTCTCATCTTTTCTATGGGGTTAATATTCAAATATGTAAGCTGGTTAAAGTTTTCATTCGGCGATGTATCGTTCACGTCTGAACGAAAGTGCCCGCCTTTCTACAATTACAATTGGAATTTTAGAACAGAAAATTTTAAAAATGCGTTAAGATTAATTTAGAGACACTTTAACAACTGCATTTTGTAATACCTACACACAAAATTACTTAACAAAATTAAAAATCAGAAGCATGAAAACAAAAAATTACGAAATTCCAGAATAAAGGAAGTAGAAATTTTTTCTTACAATAAAACAATACATGCTCCTAATTTTCCAAGCATGTCTAACATTTATTTTTTTATCTTAACAGAAGGGATAATGTCACTAATGTTGATTCAAAGAAACATTTGAAATTTCTCTTAATTCTATGCCTCGGCTTCAGCGAAAGCTGAAACTTGCCTCGATCACCTGAAAAGGGGAAGCGGGGAGTTTGTGTGTCACCATCAGTGGAAGCTGAAGCTGTGCCGTTTCCAGTTTAGGCTCTAAATTTATTCTATGAAGTTTCAGCTTCAGTTTCAGTTCCAATAATTGTACCTTCATTTCACGTTTAGTTTGAAACTCTTAATTATTATCAGTCTCATCCTACATATTTCGCCTTCAGGTCTAAATTTGTTTAGTTTCAGTTCAAACTAGATTTTTAGTTTCAATTTCATTCACTAGCTTGAAAAAGACAATATGAATGGCAACAGTGAATGACAACCACAAAAACAAAATCCAGCTTTTGCAAAATTTAAACTCCTGCAAAAAAATTAGTTCAAGTCCATTTTTAAGAGTGGAACCGGCCGGTTCCAAATCCTACCGGTTCCGGTTCTAAAATTCCTTCCGGTTCGGTTCCGGTTCCGGTTCCGGTTCCAACCGGTTCTAGTGGAACCGGTCCCAACTCTACCAGAAAACCCCTGTATGCAAGTTTTTTCAAAAAATTTTTGGTTCCCCTTACCAAACTAAAATTAAATTTTTAAAAAATTTTTGAATTTGTCAGCCTCCAGTATGCACCCACACCAATTTCAAAGTTATTGGTCAAAAAAATCAAAATTTAGGGCTGGGGGGAAAGCGCAAAAGAATCAAGTTTGGTGCAATGCTCTTAATCTGATCATATTCTTATTCTGATTCTAGTTTTATTTGGTGCAATGGAATTCTTGCTATTCCGATTTTATTCCGGAATAAAATAGCAACAAACCTATTCTACTCTTCTTTGGTGCAATCGTCTGTATAGCTGGCCTCAACGTCTTGTCAAATTTTAATAACTTTGGAGAGATAACAAGATTTCAACCTCAATTTGTTTCGTTTTCCATGTCTGATTAATCGTGCAGCTACACTACAGCAATTATACACTATTACATTAAAATTATTTAAAAAAACCAACCTTTCAAACGCAGATGAACGATCAAGACTAAAATTGGTTTTAGCATTCCTTACTTTCTAACAAAGACGCTATTGGAGTTTCCTTCCTACCTCAAACTTTAACCAACACTTCAAAGAAACAACACATTTCTCTTTTACTGAGACTTAAACAAAGAAATAAAACAAGAAGTATATACAAGTAAAGACCGAAAGGCACAAAACATTTAAAAGCTCAAAGAGTAAAGATGTATATTGATGGATACTCTACACACCGAAATCACTGTGTCAGAAACGTCCTAGAAATTCGAATAATCCAAAGAAACGAATTTTGGAAATTGCAGACTAGAAATTAAAGTTAACATCTGAGGCTGGGGAACCAGTTAGCCTCTACAAGCAGTCACTGTCAAAGATACGTTATTCAGAAGACTTACAAAGCGGCAGCTTTAGCATCAAAACTGTAATAGGTGACTAACAAGAATTATGCAAGAAATAAAACTTTACTACAAAGGCGTCTTGGGTCTTTCCGATTATCCCCCCATAGCTGAAATAGCATGAAATTTGGTGGAGGTAGGTTTTCGGACCTGCTGATTTCAAAAATTTTAAAATTTTAAAATTTCAAAAATTTTTTTAAATTTTAAAATTTTAGTTTGGTAAGGGGGGACCAAGGGGAACCGAAAAATTTTTTGAAAAAATTTTGCTGAAAACAGGGGTCGTACAGGGGTTTTCTGGGGTGCTGATCACGAATCTGAAATCGTGTTTTCGATTCAGCTTTTCGTTAGCTCAGGATAAGCTTACATCGCAAGCTTAAAACCTTAGCTAATATTATGCTAACGAAACTCTGAATCGAAAAACTGATTTGAGATTCGTGATAGGCACCCCAGAAAACCCCGGTACGAAAGTTTTCAGCAAAATTTTTTCAAAAAATTTTTCGGTTCCCCTTACCAAACTAAAATTTTTAAATGTTTAAAAATTTTTAAAGTATTACAATTTTTTGCATTTTTGAAATCAGCAGGTTAGAAAACCTACCTCCACCAAATTTCAACTCAATCAGTCAAATTGTGCTTCTTCGGTACTTCTACAGAGCTGTGGGGGGATAATGGGAAAGACCCGGCGTCTTGTCTGGGTTTATTTTACGGGGGGGCGCCCTTGACTCGAGCACCTCTGACCCCACTCGGCCCCACTCGCACTTTTTTGGGCTTCCCCCCACTCACCCTAAGGTGCCCAGAAATTGCCAAATTTTTTGGATTTTTGGTCAAAATTTTCAAAATTTTTCCGGGGTGCTAAAACTTGATTTTTGAACACTTTTAAGCATAGTTTAGTTATAACAGTGCATGTGCAAAACAAGCTATTTAGTAAGCATGGGCACGAATATCGAATAATTCGCGAATAGTTAACGAATAGTTCGACGAACGAATATTCGAACTATTCGAACGGATATTCGAATTATCCGAACGAATATTCGAATTTTTCGTTCAGTTCTAAGTTAGTATTTAATACTTGGTGAATTTTCGGATTTTTTGTTTTCTTCTGCTTTAAAATTTGACTGAACCCACAAAGAATAGACTATATTGTGTGTAGTAAACTTGCAAGAATTTTTAATCGTCTATTTTTAAATTGAAAAAGATAAAGTTTGTCTACATGCACACTCGACTTAAATCATGGAAATGTCTCATCACACCTAAAGCAGTTTTTTAGTTGACCAAATACTTCTTGCACTTTACATAACTGGCACTATATTCTCGAGCACATTCACATAATTGTTTCACTATTGGAGCATTTCAAGTAAAATTATGTTCCACCAATACCATTCCACTATGTTGACCACATAAAAACCGTGACAATAATTTGCTGAAGCTATACGCTCCCAGGGGCCGATGTTATCAACGTCGAAACCCGGGTTAAGTTGTTAACCCAGGTTAACTTCATGTGTTAAAGACATGCGAGTAAACACGGGTTAGCGACTTAACCCGAGTTTCGACGTTGATAACATTGGCACCAGAAGGTTTCTGGAGCATATTCATGAACTTTCAGCATTTAAAAATGCATTCACACATGAATTAAGACATAGGAATTAGCGATTTTAAAATTCGAATATTCGAATAATTCGCGAATTATTCGAATAATTCTAATTATTCGCGAATTTCGAATAATTTTACTATTCGTGCCCATGCTTACTATTTATACAGCATTTTTAGCGTTTTTGCCCATTTTATTCCCCCCCCCCCCTTTTCGACCTCCTCCCCCCACTCGTGGGGGGGAGCGCCCCCACTTATGTTTTCCTAAAATAAGAAGGAGAGAGATTCGTAGATAAGTGTTTTCTAGGAGTTTATGTATCCCGTATTTATGTCATGCATGGACGCTTCAGGCAAGTCTTAACGTTTATGTATTAAACTGTATATTAAGTCAATGGTACTCAATACGATTATGTGCTACAGACACATTCATACGAGTTAGGTGCATTCACTCGCTGACCACTCTGCCAGACTGATACTAGCATTCGGCGGGCGTCGTCAGTGGCGTACCGACATACTAGTTGCAGCTTTAGGTCTTTTGAGCCCCCGGAGTAAAAAGGTTATGAAAAGCGTTTCTGCCCTGTGGTCCCATACACACGTGTTGTTTAGTGTATGCATGCAAGTAAAAAAGAAAAAAAAACAAAAAAAACAAAAAAACAAAAACACTACCCATTATTTCATTAATATAATTATATCTATGGCCTGTGGCCAGTAACTTCATCGAGTGCCAGGCGGCACATAATTATATCGGTGGCAAAAAGCCAGATTGCACAGAGGTTTTGATAGTCAGTACTTATATCGGTGGCGTGAAGCCAGTAATTGCATCTATGGCCATATGGCCATTAATTATATCTAAGGCCAGTGGCCAGTAATTACATCGAGTGCAATGCGGCACTTAATTGCATCAGTGGTGTGAGCTTTATTCTAACTGGGTTTTTTGGAAAGCAATAGATGAATGTCCGTTGTATCAAATTTTGCGCAAATCCAACTTTTTTGTATTAATGTCCTTTTTAATACTGTTTTGAACAGTTTGTGTGAATATCCTCTTTCTAATAAGCTTATTTTTAATGATATGAGTTGTTCATAAAAGTACTGTTTGCACGAACATATGATAGCTATTCTGCATATTTGGTTATCTATCATATTATTGAAAACTGATTTCGAAATATTTGTAGTCGGATCAGGGAACCGGTTTATGCGAAAGTTAAAATCGTCACGTTTATCATACACCTTGGTGTGGAACAAATTATGGTTTATGCAAATATCTAAGTCTAGTACATTTGCTCTATCACTTTGTTCGTTTACTTTATTTAGCACTAATTCAGCAGGATAAATGTATTTATAGTTTAATTCAAGAACATTTTGATCATCTGCCGTGGTTATATCGTCTATGTATCTGAATGTATTCTCTAAATATTCATTTATTGCTAAGTTGTTTTCATTTGTAACGAATTTGTATTCGAAATGGTGTAATGTTATATTGGCTAAGGTTGGTGCTGCATTTGTTCCCATAGGTATTCCTATTTGTTGTTTAAATATGAGATCTCCGAGCATGAAGTATGTGTTATCTATTAAATACCTGCACATATCTATCACTTCTTGTGGGTTTATAGTAGTGAATTTAGGTTCTCCGTTACCCCAGTATATTTTATCATTTCTTATATGCAGTTTGGAATGTAAGCTGTCCTTTACTAGCTCAGAAACTGCTGTGTTTATTGTCCTGTGTTCTAGATTAGTGTATAGTGTGGTGAAGTCAAAAGTATTTATTGTTTTTGCTGCTTTCTTTTTGTTTAAGTGTGTTAAGGTATCAAGGATAGGCTTGTTATTGTTGATTATCCAGAAAGGGTTACATTTATATTTAGTTTTATATATTTCGCAGAGTTTTTGTCTTTTGGCTAATACTATCTTGAGTATTTTGTCCAGTATTTTTGATAGGTACATTGTGGGTGCATATTTACTGGCTATTATTGTTCTGAATTTTATAGGCTTTTTGTGAAACTTAGGCATTATGTACATGAAAGGTAACTCTTGGTACTGACATGTGTGATTAAGTTTTTTGTTATACGCTATCATATTGGACAATAATTCTTGCTTTGTTTTGTTGTTTTCCACTATGTATGTATTGTTGTTGTTTGTATTATCAACTATTCCTACTTCTTTTAGCATAGAATATACATAAAATTGTTTGCAAATGATGGAAAAGTTTTGAGGTGCCTTATCAGTTAAAGTGAATACAAAATGTTTACCTAATTGATTTATTTTGTGTTTGAGTTCGTCTACGTCGAAGTTTGATTGAACCATTGGTATATGAATGGTAGGAACTCTTTTCTTAATAGTTTCACTTACGTAGATTGCCCAGTCTCTCAATTTGTCTATGTCCCATTTGTATTTTTTATGTAGTTTAGTTATATATTTAATTAAACCAGTATCAATGTTTCTTAGAGTATCCTGTGGTCGAATTTGGCTGTTGATCCTGTATTTTGGGCCATAATTTAGTAGTTGCCTAATTTGATGGTCTTCCACTACATCGAAATTTGAAGTGATTACGTGATTATGTATAGGGTCCTTGTAGGGAGAGTTTAAGCAGTTACATGTAAATCCATTTTGATGAAAATTTTCCAGGAAGTCGTTGCATTTTAAGTTTGCTACCGTTGCGCGATAATTTAATATGAAGCTAGCAATTGGCTTGTCATATGAAAAGAAGATGCGTGGACTATGTGCTTGCGTCCTGGTATCAGGATAGGGCCATAAGTGTTTGCATGTTTCGAAAACTTTTTTAAATTTTATACCATCTATTTGTTTGTTAAATTCTATAACCATATTTTCTTTATTTTTATTTTTATTACATTTGTTTATTGTCATTATTTCTGTTCTGAATTCTGTAATGTCCTTAATGAATTCATACAGTACATGACTTTTGAATTGTTCGTTGTGTATAGCTATTCTTTTGACACTGTTCCATGATGTTGATGTGATTATCTTGTAAATTTCCTTTCTTGACCTAGTGTGTAAAGACAAGAGTTCATTTTGAGAAATATTTGTGATATTTTTATTAATTCGTTTTGTGCGAATCTTTTTACCAGGAGTTTCCTTGCGGATTAATAAATTGCGTAATATGGATTTTTTAGGATTTTCTCCATAAAGAAGATCATTTAAACCATAAGGATACTTGGTTTTTAACTGTTTGATCCAGTACTTTTCTCTCTCTCTTCTGATTTTTGTATCTAATTCTTTTGAATTTGTGCTTTCAATGATTTCGATGATTTGTACTGAAAAAGTTTTGCATATTCCCATATTAAAATGAATAGCAAGTCTTTTGCAGCTTGCTCGTAGTGTATTTTTTAAACTATTCCTGTGCTCTGCTATTCTTTTAGATAATTGTCTTCCAGTTTCTCCCACGTATTGCATTCCACATTGATCGCAAGTAATTAGATACACTACGTTATGACTTTTACAAGAGGCTATCAATACCATCGCGGGAGACTTAATACTATATTCATTGTCATTGTAATATCCCTGTATCATATGACCTTCTTTATAATGCATGCAACATTTACAATTATTTCTATGGCATTTGACACCTGTTGTAATGGTCGTTATTGTCGGTGGTAGTGTGTCTAAAATGCTTTCGTCTAAAGATGTGGACCCTGAGTCGACGGTATTGGGGTCGCCGAGGTCCAAATCCGGAATCCACCAGTTGGGGCATGTATCCTCCTCCCCTGCTACGGAGCCCCCGGAGGCATTATCCATAAGAAGACTATCCATAAGAAGAAGAAACAACCGCAGGATCAGTGGCCAAAATCCAATCCATAGTCCTTAATCGGGTTTGTGTCGACTCAGGGCCAATAGCATATTTACCATCGCGGTGTTGTGAAATAGTCCAAGTGATAGCTTTGCTAGTAGTGCAAGGGTGAATATAATGTACACCTAGTCTCCCTGAATACGAAGTCAGATTAATAATTAATAACTAAAAGTATAATTGTTATCCAGCATTAACAATATTTTACTACAAAAACAATAGATATTAGCGTGAACCATCCATACATATTTTGTAAGTGAAAATTTGTAATACTGATACGAGTGCACTTATATTAAAAATTGTAAACACCAATTAAAAAATATAGTTTAGTAAGATATGCGTGTAGGACACGCGAAGCCCAACCTCCAAAGGAAGGAAATCCAAGGGCCGTAAGGAGGCTAGGGCTAAGCACAAAGAAGGAGAGAGATTCGTAGATAAGTGTTTTCTAGGAGTTTATGTATCCCGTATTTATGTCATGCATGGACGCTTCAGGCAAGTCTTAACGTTTATGTATTAAACTGTATATTAAGTCAATGGTACTCAATACGATTATGTGCTACAGACACATTCATACGAGTTAGGTGCATTCACTCGCTGACCACTCTGCCAGACTGATACTAGCATTCGGCGGGCGTCGTCAGTGGCGTACCGACATACTAGTTGCAGCTTTAGGTCTTTTGAGCCCCCGGAGTAAAAAGGTTATGAAAAGCGTTTCTGCCCTGTGGTCAAACCCAGCTTGTCAGGCTTACTACTACTCCCTAGTGCGCATTGCTTTGAAATTGGACCAAACGAACGAAGACTTAGCATGAGCGTTTACGTTAAAAGTTTAACTGAACACCGCTGGTCAAGTTATATGATTTTTTCGAAACCCTGGAAGCGGAGCAAGCCTGACCAGACTTCAAAAACAGACAAAATAATCCTCATCAAAACGATAAAAAAGCAGAATAACGCAAATGCCAAAAAGATCTGGCGGAAATCAAACATAGTTAATGCAAATGTGTCACTGAAAATCTATCCAATCTAATATTATGAGCACGATGCCAGAATCCCGCATTTTAGAGGGCAGAAGCGTTCTTCAAAAGTACGTATTTTCCTTTCTTTACGCTCAAATTCTGAAAAATGTAGTTAAAAGTTCTTTGCATGATATTCCAGTCATAAAGTCAAGTCAAAATTCTGGTATTTTTGCAAGAAATCCTATACAGTCCAGTAAAACAGAATTACGTTTATCAAAATATGTTTACCTCTCCAAAATAAATGAATGTTGCAAACTTTCATTACTACCGAACGTAAATGGCTGCTCGTGAACAAAAATTAACTGAACACTGCAGGCAGAGTGCAAACTACAAAATTCGATTCAAAATCACAAGCTCAGCAGACAACTGACAGGTTAGTGAAGTAGAAGAGTTTCTGTCAAAGTTGAAATTCAACCGACAAACAATTACTACCAACCTGCGAAATAGGCACAACAGAAACTGTACCAGTAAAAAAACAGGAGACATATATTTACAGCTTGGAATAAAAAACAACCAACAGCCACATAAAAAGACTCAAACAAAGACTGAACACGTATTGAAGTGTTTTGGTGAGCATCTTGGACTATTAGTTAGGCTACTGAGGGCCTATTTCTTTAAAGATTAAAATGGTCGGATTAAAAATCAGCCGAGTTAAAATTTTAATTTCTATTTTTTAAAGCAGGATTAAACGGATTAAACGGATTAAAATTAACTCGTTGAGTTTTTAATCCGAAGTGTGAATAAAGAAACAGGATTTGATTAAAATTTTAATCCTAGGTGCATTAAAGAAATAGGATTAAATTTAATCTGTTTAACTCGTTTAACTCGCTGGATTAAATTTTAATCCGTTTAATCTTTAAAGAAATAGGGCCTTAGTTTATAAAAACTGGGGTAGAAGGGGCAACAAATCTACAATACAAAAGAGCACCCAGAAAAAGCTATTCCTCATCAACGGAGGGGCGTTTACGATCACGAGGGGGCTGAAGCTTGAAATAGTTCAATCGGTCGGCGTCAGAATCTCTGAAATGCAAAAACACAATTTAAAGTTAAGCATGCAAATTTTAATTAGGTTAATTTATTAGGTTTATTAGGTTAATAAAAGTGAATATTATATAAATGACGAAATGTGAATTTAAACAAAATATCTCGTGTAAGTCCAACCGGTATTCTGTTATTATCTGGACAATGATAATATCATTTTTCTTCCAACTAGGCCAATAGAAAAAGGGCAGACAAGAAAAAACCTGTCTTGTATGGAAATCGATGCTACACAGAAAAAAAGGACTTTCAAAATTGGATCGAAAATTGTCCTGGCAGAAGAGAGCAAGCTAATTGGCGAAAATTTTGTTAAAAATCCGGCAAAGTGGGAAAATGTTTTGAAAATTTAGGATGAAAAGGGTTAAATTTGTCGATTTCTTGGGTTATGGGAGGAGGTGGGAATTTATATATGAGGGCGGGGTGGGGAGGTCGCCGAATACCCCCCCCCAGCAAAAATAAGTGAATCATGAAAAATGAATCAGAAACATCATACTTCGACAAACACTAAGCGGACATTTCTGAGCAGACACGCTTGCAATGCATTGAAACAGAAAAAAAACAGGGCAACAAAGGCCCTACCACAAAAAATAAAAAATATTTAAAATTAATTTTCCATCCTAAAATTTTACAAAAAACCAATGCTGCTGTATAAAACGTACGGAATTTCCAGAGTTGGAATGGTGACAGGTGTGAGCACAACCAGCTGCAGGTCTCGTCGGAAGTTGAGGGCAAACTTCACAATGATATTGTAGGCCATGGTCCGATGCACGCCGTCCATGAAAACATCAATCTCATCCAGACATCTAGAGCAGAAAAACGGGAAGTAGAAAAAGTTCCAAAAAATAAGAAAAAACTTAAATGCCAAAAACAAACACCAAAAAACCGGGACCTAAGCTAGGTTGTCTAGTTAGTCAAATTTTAGCAATTAAATCTTTTATGTCGGATCTGAACTAGTAACAAAAATGCCCTAACGGTCATTGCTAAAGGGGAGAATAGGGAAATGCTGCTAAAGCGGAAAAATGCCAATAGTTTCGTGCAGATTAATGTCTACTCAGCGCCTAAAATTATTGAAACCAGGTTTATGGCGCAGAATAGGGAATCTAGCCAGCGCCTAAAATGATTGAAACCAGCTTTTTGGTGCAGAATAGGGAATCTAGCCAGCGCCTAAAATGATTGAAACCAGCTTTTTGGTGCAGAATAGGGAATTCAGTCAGCGCCTAAAATGATTGAAACCAGCTTTTTTACGCAGAATAGGGAATCTAGCCAGCGCCTCAAATGATTGAAACCAGCTTTTTGGCGCAGAATAGGGAATCTAGCCAGCGCCTAAAATGATTGAAACCAGCTTTTGGGTGCAGAAGCGTCTGGGGTAGAATAGGCGCCTCTCGCCATCCACCCTATTCGCGTGAAGTGCTCAGATACGTACTCAATCGCAATGGCGTGAGTATAATACATTGGTTTGAGAAGGCTTATGAGATAACTTGTGAGTAGAAATGATAAAGTAATTCCACACAAGGAGCTGTCTGCTGGACTGAACACTGTGATGGTGTCATGTAATGTGGCCTCCGCTGTGACCGAATGAATGAATATGAAAGTCGCTATGAAAAAAATTAGTTACCGCACCCCTAAGATAAAATACGTCTACGTACTGTATGCACATAAACGCATTTGGCTTCGTCAAGTCCACTCAAATTCTCCACCACGATAGCGTATATAGCACACGTGTAAGTATATTTAACATGATAAATTTTGTTCCACGATAAATTTTGTTAAACCTCCTGAGCAACATGTGCAAACCAAGGTTAGCATAATGCGTGAGTTCATACATTCAGCTGTACGCAAATCACTAATAATAATAATAATTACGCATCATCCCTCTACCTAAAGTAAACTGGTTTTTTCGAACTTCACGAGGAACTGCTGATGCACTTACACGCACACTTACACACAGCCCCTATGTGACACAGGTATCCACGCAAATGTCAAGCGCTTATTTGCTAAGTTCATTCTACGAGAATTCATCTAGTTCACGCGAATAGGGTGGATGGCGAGAGGCGCCTATTGTACCCCAGACGCTTCTGCACCCAAAAGCTGGTTTCAATCATTTTAGGCGCTGGCTAGATTCCCTATTCTGCACCAAAAAGCTGGTTTCAATCATTTGAGGCGCTGGCTAGATTCCCTATTCTGCGTAAAAAAGCTGGTTTCAATCATTTTAGGCGCTGACTGAATTCCCTATTCTGCACCAAAAAGCTGGTTTCAATCATTTTAGGCGCTGGCTAGATTCCCTATTCTGCACCAAAAAGCTGGTTTCAATCATTTTAGGCGCTGGCTAGATTCCCTATTCTGCGCCAAAAACCTGGTTTCAATAATTTTAGGCGCTCAGTAGACATTAATCTGCACGAAACTATTGGCATTTTTCCGCTTTAGCAGCATTTCCCTATTCTCCCCTTTAGCAATGACCGTTAGGGCATTTTTGTTACTAGTTTCTTGCATTTTTCCGCTGTAGATCAGATACGTATTACTTTTCAACTTTAATAAGCAACCGGCATTTTCACGGTTAAGATGTGTGTAGCAATGTCGGGGAGGCTAGTGGCGCCGCGTGGGTTAGGATAAAAACCAAAATACTTTTATTAGGACGTTTTATGCAAAGTTGTGCCCACAAAAGCGAGTGTTTAACGCAATTTTCTGAATGGCTGACGAAGTGCGGGGGGAGTAGCGGCGCCGCGTGGGGTAGGATAGAAATCAAAATAGCAGACTGTTTTAAAAGCACTTTTTATGCAAATTTGAGACCGCAAAATCGTGGGTTTAGCGCAGTTTTCTGAATGGCTGGCTGATGATGTGCCGAGGGGGAGGGGATGCGGCTCCGCGTGGGGACATAGATATTTAAATAGCCGGCTCTTATATGCGAATTTGTGAGCGCAAATGAGTGTTTAATGCAGTTCTCTGATCGGTTGCCGATATTTGGGGGGGCAGCGGCGCCGCGTGGGGACACAGAGATTTAAATAGCAGGCTCTTATATGCGAATTTGTGAGCGCAAATGAGTGTTTAATGCAGTTCTCTGATCGGTTGCCGATATTTGGGCCTGGGTTTCCTTTAGTGGGGGGAGGTGCCCCCCACTCGACCCCTTCCCCCCCAACTCGTTCCCCCCAACGTTTTTGAGCTACCCCCCCCCACTCACTATAGGATGCCAAGAAAATGCCAAATTTTTAGGATTTCTGGTCAAAATTTTCAAAACGTTTCCGGCTTCGCCGGATTTTTTTGGTCAAACATGGTCTATTTTGGTACTCAAACTTGATTTTTGAGCACTTGTAAGCATAGTTATAGCAGTATATGTAGAAAACAGGCTATTTTTACTGAATTTTTGGCATTTTTAGGTCACTTTGGATCCCCCCACTTTTGGTCTTCCCCCCCACTAGTGCAAAGTTGTGCCCACAAAAGCGAGTGTTTAACGCAATGTTCTGAATGGCTGACAATGTGCGGAGGGGGGGGGGGTAGCGGCGCCGCGTGGAGAACGATAGAAATATCATAGAAACAAGTTAGTTTACGTACCACTATTTTTCCTTTTTCGGAATTTATTTCTGGGATGAAGTGAACAAAAACAGAAGCCCGTCCAATATTAAAGAAATAAATAAAATACACTCTCCTGCTAATTCCAACATTTCCCAGTTATCATATGTACACGTAAAAACACATTAAATTCCTATATTAGTAGTGCATGCGACCTCTGCCAGACTTGGTTCAAACACTTGCGGCTCATCAGTGGAGAAGTGTAGAACTAAGTTCTTTAGGATGCTTTGGAAAAATCTTTTACAAAATAAGTGAAAGATAGTTTCGCCGCCAGTCGCCTCATAAAGTGTCATTAGTGTGGTGAACAAACATATATGACATCCAAAATATGAAAAATTTTCTCACTTTGAACACTGTTAACAATGGCGGGTAGGGTAAGAAATTGGACAATTCCCTAATATTTCGATAATTAAAATATTGAAAACATGAAACATAAAATTCTAACAGAATGAAATTAATAAATTTCATCACCGTTTCCTTAAATTATATATATTTTTGATAAGTATATACTCAGAAAGGAGGAACTCGATAGATTCTGAAGACAAGACAAAAACTACAGTACAGCTCATTCCAAAGTGCGTTTGAAGCGAAGTCTCATGTCTGGCGAAATGTCGCGAGCGCACGCGAAATTCGCGAAGGCTTTGCGACATTTGTGTATATTTTTCGCGATATGTCGTACCAAAATTTGAATTTCGCGAAGTCGCATAGAAACTTCGCGTAACTTCGCGAAATTTTCCCAGATTTCGTGAAATTTCTTCCCTTTCGCGAAAACGTCTCGCGATCTTCGCGAATCACTTCGCGAAGTTCGGTAGCTAAAGTTTTGTTAGCTAATTTGAGGGGTTTTCTCCATATCTACCAAAATTCTGGGTAAATTTTAAATTGTAGCTTTGGCTCAAATTTATATATCTCTTCGCGAAATGTCGCGTAATTTACGCGACGTTGTGCGACATTTCGCGAAGTTGTCGCGACATCTGCGGAAACGTTTTGTGGATTAACGTCTTTTGGAGAATCCTAAGTTATGACGTTTTGACTTGCGGATAGTAGCGTAGGTACAAAAAATTTTCAGGGGGGCGGTTTTAACCGAGGACTTTTGAGGGGGGGGGGTAAAATTTTCTAGTGTTGCGTAACATGCACACTGCGTATTATATATACTGCAAGTTGTCCTATTAATTCAAAAGTCTTCTATGGTTTATGTTTTCGATTTGTTACAACTGAAAGCGTTACGCTAAGTCGCAAATGGGGGTCTGGGGGGCGGAGCCACCCAGAAGTTGAGAAAATTTTTAAATTTCGCCATTAAACTCTATTGAAACATTTAATTCTTTATAATATAATTAATCTAATTATATATCAATTGACTAACAACATTTTGTATATACCTTTATTTGCTATTTTCTGCGTTTACTGTCTTGTCCGAAGACTGAAACTATTAGGATGCTCCCATTAAGAACTGCGTATTCTGATCATATCAACCAATTATGCCAAGGCTGATGATGTTCGGAATAACGCAGATAACAGCAAAACTGCAAATTATCAATTGACTAACAACATTTTGTATATACCTTTATTTGCTATTTTCTGCGTTTACTGTCTTGTCCGAAAACTGAAACTATTAGGATGCTCCCATTAAGAACTGCGTATTCTGATCATATCAACCAATTATGCCAAGGCTGATGATGTTCGGAATAACGCAGATAACAGCAAAACTGCAAAGCAACTTATATTACAAACGTTCGTTAGTATGTTTTTTGGAGGTTTTTTGGAGTGCTGAGCTCGAATTTGGCATTAGTTTTGCCCTCGCGGATGCGCCAGAGGCATTTTACAAAAAGCTGATAGTGATTTTTCTTTTGTGAATTAGTTCACAAAAAAATCACCCGGCGGTGGCGAAGCCAGAGGACATGGCAGGGAATCCAATATATTGTTGGATAGCTTAGAGTTAGGACATGTCACATGCATAATATGGGGTAGCTGCGCAAAGTCCATAGTGAGTACCAGCAAAGATTTCAAATTTGGTCCGAAGTTGTCCGAGGGTCCAATTTTGGGTGGGTTGACTATTTGTGGCACCCTAGTCGGAGGAGTTGGGCCTCGGCAGCCAAACTTGCTTACGTGTTTGTCCGCGTTGTATAACGCATTATTAATTCATTGTCACTTAAGTTTGGATACGAACTCCTTCTAGCTTGGTGCGACTGTAGGCTCGGTAGCTCAGTTGGCAGAGCGTCGGAGCGTTCATCCGAAAGTCGTGGGTACGAATCCCACCCGAGGCCCGAATTTTTCGGGTCTCACGTGCTGAAGTGGCAATTTCATTTCTTACATTACATACGTTAAGGTTGGGACTTGTGGCTATTACCATGCAAAAAAAATTTCCGGCTGCGGCTTCTTAGCCGTGTAGCTGGGTGACTTTTTGTGAATTTTCGGGGTGATTTTTTGTGAACATTGCTATATAATGTTCGCCATTTTAGTCGCGTCAATATGAGTCCAAGAGAAACGTAGCGGCTCATATTAGCCGTTTTTAGACTATTTTCAAATTTTCGGACTTTGACCATCTGTAAAAATCGAACCAGATCGAAATTCGGAAAAACATAAACTTGCTGCGTAAGTACGATTGCCTGGATCATCAAAAATAGTAGAGAAAAAATTTTCCAATGGACCGTTCGAAAAATCGAGTTTACACAAAATGGAAAAACCCGTAAGAGAAAGTAGATTTTTTCAGAGTTCATTTTTCCGGGCAAGTTTGGTATCATTCGAAAGGTCTAGGCGTGGAGAGTTCAAAAATGTAAATTTTAGTTCTAATTCCGTACCGTAGTTATGCCTAATTAGCACTTTTTCCAAATCCGCAAAGTGCCTTTGTAGCTCATGGGGGCTCTCCGGGCTCCCTCCCCCATGAAACACGGACGTCTCTGAACACGTGGAAGCAATGGGAAGGCTGCACACGCATTTTTGAGACAATTGCCAATTACCATTCTTCATGGTTTCCGTTTAGCCCTTTCTTCATGGAAAAATATGTGAACGGCCATACATAGCCATGGGAGAACCCTCACTTTCGAATTTTGGCTGGAACTTCTTTAGAGCTAGATTTGTGGTAAGTTTTTAGCCAGGGTTTTTTGGCTTTGACTTTGTCATCGAACTGGGCGACCAGTTACGGGTCACTCAAAACCACTGTTTTTTATTTGTGTTTTTTACTGTGTTTTCGCACACTTTTTCTTAGAAAAACCCACATTTTCTTAGAAAAACACACATTTTCTTAGAAAAACACACTTAAAAACACACCAAGATTTTAAATTTCAGAAGCAAAATTTTATTAATTTTTCAAAAGTTTTGAACTACAAAAGACACTTAGGAAAAATTTTTTTGCGCCTTCGGCGCAGCCTGTATCTTTACCCTTAAATGCGTCGATTTTCCTGCGTTTCCTTATTATTTTACTGTCTCTGCTTTTGCAATCCTCTAGTACATATATAACACGAAATAGGGTCATGTCATTATGTTCTTGTCTTGGATATTTCTATCAAAATGTTCACTTTACAAAGTTCAAACTTGTATTATTTAAAATTAAAAATTTAAACCTTGCCATTGTTGGTTCTTAGCAATTGTTAAAAAATTTTCAATTTCTGGATGGTCTCCTCCCTTGTGTGCTTTCAGAAACATTTTAAGCGATTCTTAAATCGCATTACAAGTCAGAGAATATATATTTGGTTTCATCTCTCTCTAGAATGACTAAAAGTATACATGAACAAGTAGGAAAAATGCTCCTTGCAGTCGCATGAAAAATACAATATGAGCCAGAAGGACAGCATTCAATTCGGGAAAAGACAAGATTTAAAATGTATAATATGAGCCAGCATTTACTTATGTAAAGGACAAGATTTAAAAGCTTAATATGAGCAGCTCCCTTTCTCGGGCTCATATTGACGCCTTGGGAACGATGCTGTGTACGCAACTTAATCGATGTCAACGTATAAAATTAGAGCAAGTGTAAAAAATAGACATTGCTGAGAGCCGCCCTCCAGGAGCCTGCACAGAGTAACTTAACTTGCTACTTAGACTATTGATAATATCACACTATTTACATAATTACGTATTATATATTTACGCAACCGTAATCTGGGGTATTTTGACACAACGCAGTTTTCAGCAAGTCCTTTTTGTCATTGCAGCCAGCATATAGCATTAGCTAGCTGTCATATACCATTAGTTTCTGTCACAGGTCTGGTGTATTCAATAAACTTTATGTCTGACTGAATGCTCTATCAGAATCATATGAGCAAAAAAACAACTAAGACAGAGAGAAACACTCCCTGCGGGCTGTCCGTGCGGCGTCAATACGAGCCCGAGAAAGGGAGCTGCTCATATTAAGCTTTTAAATCTTGTCCTTTACATAAGTAAATGCTGGCTCATATTATACATTTTAAATCTTGTCTTTTCCCGAATTGAATGCTGTCCTTCTGGCTCATATTGTATTTTTCATGCGACTGCAAGGAGCATTTTTCCTACTTGTCCTATTTCATTTTTGGGAATGAGGGAATGTGTAATGTGTTAATATGGTTTATTGACCATAACATTAACGCATACTGTTAAACTAAATGCTACCCCAGCAACTTGAACCAGGAACTGGTTCACGGTTGAACCAGTTGAACCAGATGAGATACGGCGTCGACAATATGCTCATCGTGTTCAGCGACCCCGATTTACTATATAAGGGCAAGCTTTCAGGCAGTTCCAATTTGTCTATTTCAAGTTACAGAGCGTGCTGCGGCTGCAGCGCAGCACGATAGCAGCACCGCACAGCGACGAGGATACTCTCACCGTGTTCAGCGACCCCGATTTACTATATAAGGGCAACCTTTCAGGCAGTTTCAACTTGTCCATTTCAAATTACGGGGCGTGCTGCACGGTGCTGCACCTGCAGCGCAGCCGCGCAGCACGATAGCAGCACCGCACAACGACGATGGTACTCTCATCGTGTTCAGCGACCCCGATTTACTATATAAGGGCAAGCTTTCAGGCAGTTTCAACTTGTCCATTTCAAGTTACAGGGCGTGCTGCACCTGCAGCGCCGCAGCGCAGCACGATAGCAGCACCACACAGCGACGAGGATACTCTCATCGTGTTCAGCGACCCCGATTTACTATATAAGGGCAAGCTTTCAGGCAGTTTCAACTTGTCCATTTCAAGTTACGGTGCGTGCTGCACGGTGCTGCACCTGCAGCGCAGCAGCGCAGCACGATAGCAGCACCGCACAACGACGATGATACTCTCATCGTGTTCAGCGACCCCGATTTACTATATAAGGGCAAGCTTTCAGGCAGTTTCAACTTGTCCATTTCAAGTTACAGAGCGTGCTGCACGGTGCTGCACCTGCAGCGTCGCTGCGGCCGCCGCATCGCAGTGCAGCGCAATAGCGGCACCACACGGAGAAGCAAACATGCCTATCGTGTTCAGCGACCCCGATTTACTATATGTGGGCACCACCAAATGGCCGAAAATAGCCGTTTTTAGCGAATTTTCCCAACTTTGACCCTGGGCGAGGAACCACAGGCGCCATGCAGCCCGAGGGTCACATCCGTCGGTTTCGGCGATATGCTCATCGTTTTCAGCGACCCCGATTTACTATATAAGCGCACCACCAAATGGCCGAAAAACGCCATTTTAGACGACTTTTTGACAATTTTCTATGTTGGGACCCTCGAAAATTCTCTAAGTCCGAATGTTCGTGAGCCCATGTTTGACAGTCTGTAGAAACCGCTAGAAGCCGAATTAGGCCAAAATAATCAATAGTGAACAGGTTCATGGTTTCGTTAACAAGATAATAATAGGTAAAGGTTACCACCATAAGGCATGTGAAAAATCAGTGTGCTAGAATAAGTAGCACGAGCGTAAAGGAGAAACACAAGAGAATAAAAAAAACCCCCACTTAGAAAGTAGGTCTGAAAAATGAAAATTTTCAAAGTTCATTTTTTCCGGGCAAGTTTGGTATCATTCGAAAGCTCTTGGCCTGGGGATTTCAAAAATGTAAATATTAGCTCTTAATTCCTTACCGTTAATTTGTTACGCCTAATTAAGCATTTTGAAAACACGCAATGTACCTTTTTGGCTCATATTATGGGGCGCTCTCCGAGCTGCCCCATGATACGCTGTACGTATGTCGTAAAAATCGTTCTGAACTCGTTAAAATAGCGAAAATTCTATTTTCAGAAAAACACACATTTTCTTAGAAAAACACACTTTTTCTTAGGAAAAAACACTGAAAAGAAGAGGTCCAAATTTGAAAAAAAATCCCTGCTCAAAACTCAAAAAATCAAACCTCAAAATTGGCAGCATCAGCAAAATTTACATGTTTTCAAAATATCAAGCTTGTTTGTTCAGTAAACAATTTCAGAAAAAATAACAGTAGGGACGGACGACATTTCTAACTGGTCGTCTTTTCAAGAAATTCTGCACCAAATGAAAATATATCGAGAATAGAAGAATGCGGTGGCAACGAGTGGTGCAGTAATAGGCATCTTTTAAATAACCATCTTCCGGAAAAAAATAAGTAAGGCATATACGTAAGCTGTCTTCATTGGAAAGTATTTGAAAGTAAGTTGTAAGAACTTTCGGGGGAAATCGTAACAGAAATCGGAAAAGCGGGTGACACATAGCTCAGCTCTAACTTCTCTTGGTCTTCTCTATATCCGCAGGCCAAAACTTCATAACTTAGGATTCTCCAAAAGACGTTAATCCACAAAACGTTTTAGCAGATGTCGCGACAATTTCGCGAAATGTCGCACAACGTCGCGTAGAATACGCGACATTTCGCGAAGAGATAAATTTCAGCCAAAGCTACAATTTAAAAATTACCCAGAATTTTGGTAGATATGGAGAAACCCCCTCAAATTAGCTAACAGAAACTTTAGCTACCGAACTTCGCGAAGTGTTTCGCGAAGTTCGCGAGACGTTTTCGCGAAAGGGAAGAAATTTCGCGAAATGCTTTCGCGAAATCTGGAGAAATTTCGCGAAGTTACGCGAACTTCGCATGCGACTTCGCGAAATTCAAATTTTGGTACGACATATCGCGAAAAATATACACAAATGTCGCAAAGCCTTCGCGAATTTCGCGTGCGCTCGCGACATTTCGCCAGATATGGGACTTCGCTTCAAACGCACTTTGGAATGAGCTGTACTGTATTCTCGCTTCGAAATATGAAACATTTCTCATTTTGATAACTGTTAACAAAGTGTAAGAAATAGGGCAAATCCCTAATATTTCGTTAATTAAAACATTTCAAAACATGAGACATGAAATTCTAAAAGAATGAAATTAATAAATTTCATCACCGTTTCCTTAAATTATATATATTTTTGATAAGTACTCATAAAGCAGGAACTCGATAGATTCTGAAGACAAAACAAAAACTATTTTCGTTCCAAAATATGAAAAATTTTCTCATTTTGAAAACTGTTAACAATGGGTAGGGTAAGAAATTGGACAATTCCCTAATATTTCGATAATTAAAACATTTAAAACATGAAACATGAAATTTTAACAGAACGAAATTAACAAATTTCACTGCTGCTTCCTTAAATAATATTTTTGAAACGTACTCAGAAAGCAGGAACTCGATAGATTCTGCAGACATGACAAAGCTATTCTCATTCAAAATATAATACATTTATTTATTCAATGTTAGTTCAATGCTAATACATAGATAAATCCCAAAATATACACGTTAAGCTAGAGTAAGAATTAGTAAGTATTAGTACGGCTTCAATAGTACGTAGATATACAGTACATTTCATGAAATCCATGACTGGTGGCGTAATTTCCAAATTGGCGAAAACAGCAAAATGTCGCGAAGTATTAGCGATTTTCGCCAAAGTTGGCGAAAACTTCGAACAAAGTTGGCGAAAATTGCCGTCTCTTCGCGATATTTCGCCAATTTGGAAATTACGCCACCAGTCCTGGATTTCACGAAATGTACTGTACTTTAGTACGACATAGGTCGTAAAGACTTTAGTACGACGACAGTCGTAAAATACTT
The DNA here is from genome assembly GCA_030248195.1 of Trissonchulus latispiculum. Taxonomy (NCBI): domain Eukaryota; kingdom Metazoa; phylum Nematoda; class Enoplea; order Enoplida; family Ironidae; genus Trissonchulus; species Trissonchulus latispiculum. The sequence continues at coordinate 63,788 of JASAND010012498.1, forward strand.
TAGTACGACTAAAAGTCGTAAAAGGGTGGGGTAAAGAGCTAGGAGAGACCAATTTTGCAAAAACGTTGTTTTCTTAAAACCCGTTAGTATGGAAGAGAGTATAGAAGGAATTATATACTTTCAAAATTATGAAGCATATAGCACATAAATTTTTCGCGATTATCATGAAAAAGGAAGAAATAAAACCAGAAAAATTAGGAGGATAGATTTAGGTATGATGGAATCGGAATGGAATATAAATATAGCAGGCTCTTTTATGCGAATTTGAAAACGCAAGTGTGTGTTTAACGCAGTTCTCTGATCGGTTGCCGATATCTGGGGAGGGGGGTAGCGGTGCCGCATGGGGACACAGTGAATTCAATAGCAGGCTCTTTTATGCGAATTTGAGAAGGCAAATGAGTGTTTATTGCAGTATTCTGAATGGCTGATGATGTGCGGTAGGCCACGTTTGAAAAAAATCGATTTTTGGCCAGTCCGGACCCTGGTCAGGGCGCCACAGGCCGCTGGATCCACTAAGGAGGGGCCCTCCAATGACAAAAAAAAGGTTCGCTTCACCAAGGGCTTTCATTTGATACCAAACTTGGAAACTTTTTAAAAAATCGATTTTGGACCAGTCCGGACCCTGGTCAGGGCGCCACAGGCCACCGGGCCCACTGTGGAGGGGTCCTCCAATGACGAAAAATGTTCGCCTCACCAAGGGCTTTCATTTGATATCAAACGTGGCCACTTTTGGAAAAATCGATTTTTGACTATTTTGGACCGGTCCGGAACCTGGTCAGGGCGCCACAGGCCGCCGGGACCACTTTGGAGGGGTCCTCCAATGACAAAAAATGTTCGCTTCACCAAGGGCTTTCATTTGATACCAAACTTGGCCACTTTTGGAAAAATCGATTTTTGACTGGTTTTGACCGTGGTCAGTGCGCCACAGGCCGCTGGGACCACTTTGGAGGGGTCCTCCAATGACAAAAAATGTTCGCCTCACCAAGTGCTTTCATTTGATACCAAAGTTGGCCACTTTTGGAAAAATCGATTTTTGACCATTTTGAACCGGTCCGGACCCTGGCCAGGGCGCCACAGGCCGATGGGTCCACTTTGGAATGACAAAAATGTTCGCCTCACAAAGGGCTTTCATTTTATACCAAACTGGGCAACTTTTGGAAAAATCGATTTTGACCATTTTGGACCGGTCCGGACACCCTGGTCAGGGCGCCACAGGCAGCAGGGTCCACTTTGGAGGGGTCCTCCAATGACAAAAAATGTTCGCCTCGCCAAAGGCTTTCATTTGATACCAAATTTGCAAACTTTCGGAAAAATCGATTTTTGACCAGTCCGGACCCTGGTCAGAGCGCCACAGGCCGCTGGGACCACTTTGGAGGGGTCCTCCCCTCCTATGACAAAAAATGTTCGCCTCACCAACGGCGTTCATTTGATACCAAACTTGGCCACTTTTGGAAAAATCGACTTTTGACCATTTTGGACCGGTCCGGACCCTGGTCACGGCGCCACAGGCCGCTGGGTCCACTTTGGAGGCCACTCCAATGAAAAAAATGTTCGCCTCACCAAGGGCTTTCATTTGATACCAAACTTGGAAACTTTTTAAAAAATCGATTTTGGACCAGTCCGGACCCTGGTCAGGGCGCCACAGGCCGCTTGGTCCACTTTGGAGGGGTCCTCCAATGAAAAAAAATGTTCGCCTCACCAAGGGCTTTCATTTGATACCAAACTTGGAAACTTTTTAAAAAATCGATTTTGGACCAGTCCGGACCCTGGTCAGGGCGCCACAGGCCGCCGGGACCACTTTGGAGGGGCCCTCCAATGACAAAAAATGTTCGCTTCACCAAGGGCTTTCATTTGATACCAAACTTGGCCACTTTTGGAAAAATCGATTTTTGACTGGTTTTGACCGTGGTCAGTGCGCCACAGGCCGCTGGGACCACTTTGGAGGGGTCCTCCAATGACAAAAAATGTTCGCCTCACCATGTGCTTTCATTTGATACCAAAGTTGGCCACTTTTGGAAAAATCGATTTTTGACCATTTTGGACCGGTCCGGACCCTGGCCAGGGCGCCACAGGCCGATGGGTCCACTTTGGAATGACAAAAATGTTCGCCTCACAAAGGGCTTTCATTTTATACCAAACTGGGCAACTTTTGGAAAAATCGATTTTGACCATTTTGGACCGGTCCGGACACCCTGGTCAGGGCGCCACAGGCAGCAGGGTCCACTTTGGAGGGGTCCTCCAATGACAAAAAATGTTCGCCTCGCCAAAGGCTTTCATTTGATACCAAATTTGCAAACTTTCGGAAAAATCGATTTTTGACCAGTCCGGACCCTGGTCAGAGCGCCACAGGCCGCTGGGACCACTTTGGAGGGGTCCTCCCCTCCTATGACAAAAAATGTTCGCCTCACCAACGGCGTTCATTTGATACCAAACTTGGCCACTTTTGGAAAAATCGATTTTTGACCATTTTGGACCGGTCCGGACCCTGGTCACGGCGCCACAGGCCGCTGGGTCCACTTTGGAGGCCACTCCAATGAAAAAAATGTTCGCCTCACCAAGGGCTTTCATTTGATACCAAACTTGGAAACTTTTTAAAAAATCGATTTTGGACCAGTCCGGACCCTGGTCAGGGCGCCACAGGCCGCTGGGTCCACTTTGGAGGGGTCCTCCAATGAAAAAAAATGTTCGCCTCACCAAGGGCTTTCATTTGATACCAAACTTGGAAACTTTTTAAAAAATCGATTTTGGACCAGTCCGGACCCTGGTCAGGGCGCCACAGGCCACCGGGCCCACTGTGGAGGGGTCCTCCAATGACGAAAAATGTTCGCCTCACCAAGGGCTTTCATTTGATACCAAACGTGGCCACTTTTGGAAAAATCGATTTTTGACTATTTTGGACCGGTCCGGACCCTGGTCAGGGCGCCACAGGCCGCCGGGACCACTTTGGAGGGGTCCTCCAATGACAAAAAATGTTCGCCTCACCAAGTGCTTTCATTTGATACCAAAGTTGGCCACTTTTGGAAAAATCGATTTTTGACCATTTTGGACCGGTCCGGACCCTGGCCAGGGCGCCACAGGCCGATGGGTCCACTTTGGAATGACAAAAATGTTCGCCTCACAAAGGGCTTTCATTTTATACCAAACTGGGCAACTTTTGGAAAAATCGATTTTGACCATTTTGGACCGGTCCGGACACCCTGGTCAGGGCGCCACAGGCAGCAGGGTCCACTTTGGAGGGGTCCTCCAATGACAAAAAATGTTCGCTTCGCCAAAGGCTTTCATTTGATACCAAATTTGCAAACTTTCGGAAAAATCGATTTTTGACCAGTCCGGACCCTGGTCAGAGCGCCACAGGCCGCTGGGACCACTTTGGAGGGGTCCTCCAATGACAAAAAATGTTCGCCTCACCAAGTGCTTTCATTTGATACCAAAGTTGGCCACTTTTGGAAAAATCGATTTTTGACCATTTTGGACCGGTGCGGACCCTGGCCAGGGCGCCACAGGCCGATGGGTCCACTTTGGAATGACAAAAATGTTCGCCTCACAAAGGGCTTTCATTTTATACCAAACTGGGCAACTTTTGGAAAAATCGATTTTGACCATTTTGGACCGGTCCGGACACCCTGGTCAGGGCGCCACAGGCAGCAGGGTCCACTTTGGAGGGGTCCTCCAATGACAAAAAATGTTCGCCTCGCCAAAGGCTTTCATTTGATACCAAATTTGCACACTTTCCGAAAAATCGATTTTTGACTGGTTTTGACCGTGGTCAGTGCGCCACAGGCCGCTGGGACCACTTTGGAGGGGTCCTCCAATGACAAAAAATGTTCGCCTCACCAAGTGCTTTCATTTGATACCAAAGTTGGCCACTTTTGGAAAAATCGATTTTTGACCATTTTGGACCGGTCCGGACCCTGGCCAGGGCGCCACAGGCCGATGGGTCCACTTTGGAATGACAAAAATGTTCGCCTCACAAAGGGCTTTCATTTTATACCAAACTGGGCAACTTTTGGAAAAATCGATTTTGACCATTTTGGACCGGTCCGGACACCCTGGTCAGGGCGCCACAGGCAGCAGGGTCCACTTTGGAGGGGTCCTCCAATGACAAAAAATGTTCGCCTCGCCAAAGGCTTTCATTTGATACCAAATTTGCAAACTTTCGGAAAAATCGATTTTTGACCAGTCCGGACCCTGGTCAGAGCGCCACAGGCCGCTGGGACCACTTTGGAGGGGTCCTCCCCTCCTATGACAAAAAATGTTCGCCTCACCAACGGCGTTCATTTGATACCAAACTTGGCCACTTTTGGAAAAATCGATTTTTGACCATTTTGGACCGGTCCGGACCCTGGTCACGGCGCCACAGGCCGCTGGGTCCACTTTGGAGGCCACTCCAATGAAAAAAATGTTCGCCTCACCAAGGGCTTTCATTTGATACCAAACTTGGAAACTTTTTAAAAAATCGATTTTGGACCAGTCCGGACCCTGGTCAGGGCGCCACAGGCCGCTGGGTCCACTTTGGAGGGGTCCTCCAATGAAAAAAATGTTCGCCTCACCAAGGGCTTTCATTTGATACCAAACTTGGAAACTTTTTAAAAAATCGATTTTGGACCAGTCCGGACCCTGGTCAGGGCGCCACAGGCCGCCGGGACCACTTTGGAGGGGTCCTCCAATGACAAAAAATGTTCGCTTCACCAAGGGCTTTCATTTGATACCAAACTGGGCAACTTTTGGAAAAATCGATTTTGACCATTTTGGACCGGTCCGGACACCCTGGTCAGGGCGCCACAGGCAGCAGGGTCCACTTTGGAGGGGTCCTCCAATGAAAAAAATGTTCGCCTCACCAAGGGCTTTCATTTGATACCAAACTTGGAAACTTTTTAAAAAATCGATTTTGGACCAGTCCGGACCCTGGTCAGGGCGCCACAGGCCACCGGGCCCACTGTGGAGGGGTCCTCCAATGACGAAAAATGTTCGCCTCACCAAGGGCTTTCATTTGATACCAAACGTGGCCACTTTTGGAAAAATCGATTTTTGACTATTTTGGACCGGTCCGGACCCTGGTCAGGGCGCCACAGGCCGCCGGGACCACTTTGGAGGGGTCCTCCAATGACAAAAAATGTTCGCTTCACCAACCAAGGGCTTTCATTTGATACCAAACTTGGCTACTTTTGGAAAAATCGATTTTTGACTGGTTTTGACCGTGGTCAGTGCGCCACAGGCCGCTGGGACCACTTTGGAGGGGTCCTCCAATGACAAAAAATGTTCGCCTCACCAAGTGCTTTCATTTGATACCAAAGTTGGCCACTTTTGGAAAAATCGATTTTTGACCATTTTGGACCGGTCCGGACCCTGGCCAGGGCGCCACAGGCCGATGGGTCCACTTTGGAATGACAAAAATGTTCGCCTCACAAAGGGCTTTCATTTTATACCAAACTGGGCAACTTTTGGAAAAATCGATTTTGACCATTTTGGACCGGTCCGGACCCTGGTCAGGGCGCCACAGGCCGCCGGGACCACTTTGGAGGGGTCCTCCAATGACAAAAAATGTTCGTCTCACCAAGGGCTTTCATTTGATACCAAACTTGGCCACTTTTGGAAAAATCGATTTTTGGCCAATCCGGACCCTGGTCAGGGCGCCACAGGCCGCTGGATCCACTAAGGAGGGGCCCTCCAATGACAAAAAAATGTTCGCTTCACCAAGGGCTTTCATTTGATACCAAACTTGGCCACTTTTGGAAAAATCGATTTTTGACTGGTTTTGACCGTGGTCAGTGCGCCACAGGCCGCTGGGACCACTTTGGAGGGGCCCTCCAATGACAAAAAAATGTTCGCCTCACCAAGTGCTTTCATTTGATACCAAAGTTGGCCAAATCGATTTTTGACAATTTTGGACCGGTCCGGACCCTGGCCAGGGCGCCACAGGCCGATGGGTCCACTTTGGAATGACAAAAAATGTTCGCCTCACAAAGGGCTTTCATTTTATACCAAACTGGGCAACTTTTGGAAAAATCGATTTTGACCATTTTGGACCGGTCCGGACACCCTGGTCAGGGCGCCACAGGCCGCTGGGTCCACTTTGAAGGGGTCCTCCAATGACAAAAAATGCTCGCCTCACCAAGGGCTTTCATTTGATACCAAACTTGGTTACTTTTGAAAAAATCGATTTTTGGCCAGTCCGGACCCTGGTCAGAGCGCCACAGGCCGCTGGGACCACTTTGGAGGGGTCCTCCCCTCCTATGACAAAAAATGTTCGCCTCACCAACGGCGTTCATTTGATACCAAACTTGGCCACTTTTGGAAAAATCGATTTTTGACCATTTTGGACCGGTCCGGACCCTGGTCACGGCGCCACAGGCCGCTGGGTCCACTTTGGAGGCCACTCCAATGAAAAAAATGTTCGCCTCACCAAGGGCTTTCATTTGATACCAAACTTGGAAACTTTTTAAAAAATCGATTTTGGACCAGTCCGGACCCTGGTCAGGGCGCCACAGGCCGCTGGGTCCACTTTGGAGGGGTCCTCCAATGAAAAAAATGTTCGCCTCACCAAGGGCTTTCATTTGATACCAAACTTGGAAACTTTTTAAAAAATCGATTTTGGACCAGTCCGGACCCTGGTCAGGGCGCCACAGGCCATCGGGCCCACTGTGGAGGGTCCTCCAATGACGAAAAATGTTCGCCTCACCAAGGGCTTTCATTTGATACCAAACGTGGCCACTTTTGGAAAAATCGATTTTTGACTATTTTGGACCGGTCCGGACCCTGGTCAGGGCGCCACAGGCCGCCGGGACCACTTTGGAGGGGTCCTCCAATGACAAAAAATGTTCGCCTCACCAAGGGCTTTCATTTGATACCAAACGTGGCCACTTTTGGAAAAATCGATTTTTGACTATTTTGGACCGGTCCGGACCCTGGTCAGGACGCCACAGGCCGCCGGGACCACTTTGGAGGGGTCCTCCAATGACAAAAAATGTTCGTCTCACCAAGGGCTTTCATTTGATACCAAACTTGGCCACTTTTGGAAAAATCGATTTTTGACCATTTTGGACCGGTCCGGACCCTGGTCAGGGCGCCACAGGCCGCTGGGGCCACTTTGGAGGGGTCCTCCAATGACAAAAAATGTTCGCCTCACCAAGGGCTTTCATTTGATACCAAACATGGCCACTTTTGGAAAAATCGATTTTTGACCATTTTGGACCCCTCCGGACCCTGGCCAGGGCGCCACAGGCCGCTGGGGCCACTTTGGAGGGGCCCTCCAATGACAAAAAATGTTCGCCTCACCAAGGACTTTCATTTGATACCAAACTTGGCCAGTTTTGGAAAAATCGATTTTTGGCCATTTTGGGCCCGGTCCACGGGTCCGGACCCCTGGCCAGGCCGCCACAGGGGTCCGGGCGAAACCTACTATAGCCTATGTTGTAGTGCTCCCGCAGCCCACCCCACACGCCCGATATGAAAGCTGTACCTGTAGCGGATCTTTCTAAGGAAGAGGTTAAAGTTGGACCTGCGACACGGTAGGGGCCCACCTCCATCAGGGTGCCCCCCAGCCCCACGGTTAGGTGCTAGAGCAAAACTAATGGGCCATTTAGATTCACCATATAGGGGTTCCTATTCGAATACGAAACCTCAGCCCAGCAGCTCTTATGTATAGGGCTGCCTACTCCGTAGGCCCAGACCCCCCCTTTTACACGTAAACTAGTGACCCCTGGCCAGGGCGCCACAGAAGGTCTACCAGCAAACCCTCGCTTCGGTCACATGTTCACGTTAGGGTGATGCCATAAATCCAATATGAGCACCTGCCTTTGAGCCTTGCTCGCTGTAGACTGATTAATAAATTTTCGGACTTAGTTTTTTTCCGGAGGGGTCAAAAATCGAAAAATCCCAAGACTACACAGACCTATGGGGGGGTCCTAGCGCGAAAAGAAAAATTCGCCCTGAAATGGGGGGGGATTCTATCAACAAAAATAGCAAAACTTTATAGAAACTTTTTGTCCTCCGACCTCTAGGGTAGGGGGGAAAAATAAAAAATGGAGAGAACAGGCGAGAGGCCACAGTACCCAATTTGCATATCTCAAGATCCGCCCGACCGATTTGGCTGAAATTTTCACAGCATGTACCCCTGCCCACAGGCTCTTCACACAGCAAGTTTCAGCCCGATCGGTCCACTCCTCCGTGAGTTATTAAAGAAATCCAATAAGCCGCAAACGCCTTAAATTTCCCTATTCTAGGTAGTGCGCTAACGCGCACTACCTGATTTACTTTGTGTCCCTCCGCACTTCTTTGAGCTTCCCATACTCGCTTTGAGGAGCCCAGAAATTAATAAATGTTAAGAAATTCTTGTAAATTTTCAAACATGTTTGGCAATTTTTCGGTCTATCGGCTTTGATTTTGCTACTGACTAAAACTGGAGTTTTGAGTTCATTATAGCATAGGTTAACATCATAACAAGAGCACATAATATAAGAGTGTGCCTCTAGGCACACTCTGTGTTATCAGAGCAAAAACTATGCTCTGCTTGCTAACGGCCCACCACCCCCCCGCAAATCAGACCCATCACTTCAAAGAATTTTGAGCGCTATGTTTGTGTTCTAAAGCTCGAAGCAGGCACAAAATTTGCGCACGCACTGCTTGTGTTTTCGAGAAGGGTGGATCGGGTAAATTCGCCATATGAAGAATTCAATTTTCGGCCTTTATCGGCGTTGGGAACCACGGAGGGGGGGGGATTTCACGGGAGGAACAGGCATGTGGATTTCACCCATTATCCTCATAGGGGTTTGCACCAACGGGGGATGGAAAGGGGGGGAACCCAGAAAGAGAGGGGCTTAAGCACATAAACATAGAGCGAGTGAGCGTATCCCCGTTTCAACTAGGTACTGATTTGCGGGGGGATCACTAGGGTCTGGTTTGCGGGGGGGTGCCGTTAGCGTGCAGAGCATAGTTTTTGCTCTGATAACATAGAGCTTGCGTAGTGGCATACTCTTATTATTATGTTCATAATAAGTAGAAAACACACCGAAGTTACTACATTTTTCGAGATTTTAGACCACTTTACAACAACCGCTGCCAGAAACATAGTACAAACCTAAACGGTCCATCAGACACAAACCAAAGGGCAGTAATCAGGCAGACGGAGGTAAAGGAGCGTTCACCGCCGCTCAGCGATTTCAGATGTTTGTACTGAATCTGAGAATCGGATGTGGCCGCAGCGGAATTGGCACCGGAAACATTTTTTGGTGAAACCTAATATAGGAAAAAAAGCCAAAAACCACTAATTCTACCAATCACATTCAATAAAATGAAGGAAGATTAAAGCTGAAATATGAGCATAACACTCCCGCCCCCTCTTAAAACCTATACATTCATGCAATAACCGGCTACAGGCTACAAAAAATATTAAAAACTCTGGAAAAATTGTTAGTCCTAAAAATTTAAAACAATTTCAACTTGTCAAGCATCAAAAAGTACAAGTAGACAACAGGATCAGAAAAATTCTGAAGGAGAAAAAACCTTAATTTCCAAAGTTTCCTTGGCAAGGTCAAAGTCAATTTGGCACTTGTAGTCCTGGGAGCTCATCAGACGCACAAAGCGATACCGGACTTTGGAGCAGAGCATGTCCGTGAAAATGTCCAAATCAGTACGACGTGTCGCCAGCTCTTGTTTAAGCTCCTAGAAAAAAAATTATAATAAAGTTCGCGAAAGGCAGCAATTTTCTTGAAATCTGGCGAATTTTGAGTAGACATTTCACGAAAAAACATTGAATTTACTAGACATTCACAGAAAGCTAGCTGAGCTAAACTTCAGCAAAGTCAAAGTTTTTGCATAGATTAGCTCACTTTTGCAAAAATGTCCTCCCTAAATACAAAAACAGCACTAAAAATTTTCTTGTCATGTGGGAGGATTTATAAAGGGTTAGTCCGCTGTATAGTGCTGATGCACTAGACTTTTATACAGCTTTTGCCACCACTAGCAATTCATTGGCAACAGGAAAACTAACCTCCTGTGCCACATTTTTGTGTTCAGAAACAGCAATAGGTAAAACGTACGTACGTCAATATTCTCCTGAATGCAACCTTCCTGTTCCTTCTGTTTCTGGACAATGGCAAACTTTTCATGATAGGCCGATTCGACCTCATCCTCTGAACGAGTTAGACTAAACAAATAAACCAAAACTCGAAAATAAATAATAAGCTAAAGATTAATCCAATCCAAAAATCACAATAAGCTAAGCAGAATTCTGGCTTTAGTCTTCAGGAGGCCTCCTATTCCTAGGACAAACTTACAGGAGAGGGGGGGGGAAGTCTGAGGGAACACCAGATTTCTGAGAAAGGGTGGGACTCGGTGTAGCGAAATGTGTTTTCAAAAAAGCTCAGAAAACACACATTTTGTGCTGTTGAGTTGAAAATTGAGGAGGAATCTTAGCGTAGAGTTAAGCTAGAAATTGTTAAAAAAACTGGATAAAAGAGACCAAAAAATCAGGCGAAACTGGAAAAATACCCGCGGAGTTGCCGTCACTTTTGGGTTCTGGCGGCCCAAAGACCGGACTCCTAGGTAGGAGGGGGGGATCACACGTTTGGGGATCAAATTTGTGATTTGTGATTCAGATTCAGGCCTCTGTCTGTAATTGAGGGGTGGGCACTTTTTCGGATTCCTCCGACCTGTTTTGGTAATAAAATAGAAATTTCGAGCAGTTTTTAACCGAGGTTTTTAACCATGTAAGTAAAAAACTGGCAATTTTATGGTATTATTATTCTTGTGGGAAGGTAACAGGAGTCCGTGTAGGGCTTAAAGCCTTGAAGGGCCGGCCTCCCTTCCACGGATGTAGTCATCATTTGAGGTGACACTCCTGGCTCTACGGTTGTGTTGTATCCGGGGATGAGCACCGGCACCCCTTGTCCCTGAAGCAGGGATGGAGGTATTCTCCAGGGGTCACCTTTACCTTTTTACCTACCTATTATCCCTTTTTTCCGGTATCTAAATTCCCCCACCACTTTTGATCCCCCTCCCAACTAGGGGGAAGGGAAATGAGCTCTCCCATTTTCGCCTAACGTGAAGTCAGAGCAGCTATGAAGAGATTTTATTCACTAGACGAAAAAACCAACCTAGCTGACGACTGATCCATTCGCCCACGAAGCTTTGCAATATCACTTGACAGTTCGCTAACCGTCTTTCGACCAAAATTCACCCGTTCTCCGAACTTTTTCTGCGTATCTGCTTTCAGTCGCTGAAAAAAAACAAAAAATAAAAATGCTCCCTCCGTACCATGAAAAAGTAATATGGGTATTACTGGTGAGGTTGCAACAATCAAGACATGATATATACTAAGGATATTTTTTGAGGACTAGATTTAAAAATGCCTAATATGGAGGACTAGGTTCTAAAAGATAAAGAGGACTCTGTTAGATTGTGGAGTGAAACATTTAAACCATCACATTCAACGAAAATCGACTAGGGTTTAGACTGAAAGCCCCACCATGCTACACTACATAGGCTGCATGCGTACCTCAAGTTCGGATCGTTCCTTGTCTAGGGCAGCTACGGGGCCTTCCAGCTTATGCGAAGCCTCAGCCAGTTTTTGTGCCAGTTCGGAAGCCTGGCGCTTGGCCTTGTGCAACGTCTGTTCCTTTTTATCCATGGCATCCTAAATAGGATACAGTAAGTACGTAGACAGCACAGCAGTGTACATGAATGTCACTGCGTGAATCCACGCATGTACACAAGCAACAAACAGGGTGAAGGGTGTAGTATCTGAGGTCGACCGGGGTTTCACCGGCCGGCCGGCCGCCCGCCGGCCCAGCCGGACCCTTCGGCTGACCGGCCTGTGAGCCCGTAGGCCGGTCGACCGGTTACCGGCCTGGAGCGGTTTGCGGTGCAGCTATTATGACGGCTAAGATATTGATACTCGGGTGTTATCACTAGCGTAGCCAGAAAAAATTTTCGGGGGGGGGGAATGCCAAAATTTGGTGGGGGGTCTGGGGGGGGGGGGACTCCCCCATAAGCTTAAAAATTTTTCAAATTTGAAACGTCTGAGGAATTTTTTTCAAAGCATTCTTTGAATTAAAGAAGCGAAATGAGACTCAATACGTTTTCATGCACGTAAATGATGCATAAACTGGGCGAACCACATCCAATAGGGTATTTAGAACTCAGTTTTGGCGTTCCAAACCCATATTATGATGGTAAATTTAAGTAAATACGCGCCGAACGCGCGAAAATTTTTTGAAAAATGAGATTTTCATGGATCAAAATTTGTCAAAACATTTCGGGGGTTCCCCCCTGGTTCTCGCCTGGGTGTTATATTAGTGAAATGTAGTTGTACGTGATTGCACAAACCAGATTTGAGTTCATTCTAAGCTTAGTTGCTCTAAATTGTAAATTTTTGACTGTTCATTTGCATACCGGCGGGCCGGCCGGTCGGCCGTTAGCCTCTACTGCCACAACATTAAATTAAATAATGATGAAAAAATTTTCTCGTTGCGTATTGTGTACTTTTTATGTATACGTAAATAGCAAGAGTACATAATAACATTTCCATGACACTACTAACTCTGCCCGGTTTCAGTGACTCATCTAGGACATTGAATTCTGTCAAGGTCTGTTCAAACTCTTGCCGGGCTCTATCGTGCCGGTCCTTGGCTCCACTCAGCGTTTCCTTGGCGGCGGTAAGATCGCTCTTAGACTGCAGAATGTGAAGCTTGTAGTCTTTCACATCACCTTCCTAAAAAGGGAAACAACCAATAAAATCAAAACTAAAATGGCATGACAAAAGCTACTTTTGCAATTCTAGCTCAATAATCTAAATACCAACATAGTCAGTTTTTTGAATGAATAAAAAACGAAGTGCATTGCCTTGTAATCACATAATACCTCTCTCTGTGGTTTCACATGAATTTTCGTCATACGGGAAAACGTAATGAAGACATGAATTAAAAATTCATTATTTAAATTGTAATAACGTTAAAAATGAACAAAATACTGTACAATTTTTAACCAAAAAAATTTGCGTTAGAGCCAAATTTTGAGCGTATTTTTGGGGGACTCCCAGAAAGCTTTTAGTCGAGAAAAAAATTAGCACCAAATTTGAACACACGAATATTTCTAGAAGGGAGGGATTGCTCCAAATGTTTCTAAGTATCCCCCACCCCCTCCGGGAATTTCTGGCTTCACCTATGGGGAGGGGGGGGGCTTCGACCTTACCAGGGCATAAAATTCCGCATCCCCTCCGTCCAAATCCTTCACGGCCTCCTCCGTCTGCTGAATCTGGGAGGCCACATTCCGGAGCTGGCGGTCCAGATCCATCTTCTGGCTCGCCGTCTCACGCAGGTGTGTGGACAGTTCCTGACGTTGCTTAGTTTTCTGAAAAAAAACAAGAAAAAGGGGAATTAAACAGACAAGAAGAAATATAAAAGTATTCAGAGGCAGGTAAACTACGTATAATATGTAGACATGATGATACTCAATATTATGATGAAGAACCAAAAAACACGCTAAAACAAGAATTCTGCCTGGACGCAAGGTTAATGCCAATCCGAAGACCAAAAAACCCTGCATGATACGTGTTGAAAATCAAAATTCGCCGATGTCGTCGGAAACCGCAAAGAACTATATCGTCTGCTAATAGAATGCCTTGTGAAGTGTTTTTAAAAAGACGTACGTATATATCCACGGAAACTGATTATTAGGGATGGATGGTAGAAATTGCCATGAGTTTGGTTTTTCGAAAACAACTGCTGTTACAGTGGTCGGTCACAGAGCCCCGCTCTTTATACTATTCGACGCAGAATCGCACGCTCTTACCAACGGTGGCTGTCCTAATGCAGCGCAATCTCTTTAAGGTAAAAACGTAATGGTTGCCCCTGGAGAATTCTCCCACCCTTGCAGGGTACGGGGGTGTCGGTGCCACATGGTGACACTTGGCGAAATTCGTGAAGTTCAAGAAAATCGCTATCAATCTGCTAAAGTTCGCTGATTTCAGTTTTCGCTTTAGTGCCACCATTTGAGTGCAGGGTATTGTATAATTCAGTCAAACTAGACACTTAGAAAACTCTCGCAGTTTTTAGACAATTGACCAAATGTTTAGCCAGATAGACAAACTTTACTCAGCTAGGCACAGCTTTTTACTATCTACTGAGACTTAGCTAAGTGTCTAAATAATTGGAACTCTCCCTACGTAATAATAGGTACGTATATTCATGAAAATTATAGGATACTCCCCCGAGCTATCCCAAGATAAAACAAAGGTAAAGGAAAGTTGCACCTGCTAAATTATACTTAAAGCTAATTATTTAATTAATTTAAAAGAAAGCAAATTCTTCATATATAATCAGTTGTAGAGAGAACCAGGACAAAATAGCCAAATCACCAAAGCCCTGTACAGTGAGAATACCACAAAAACTGAAATTAGAAATAAAATAAGAATTGCTGTATTATGTGAACCAACATTTTTATAAAATTGAGATGTCATACTAGGTTAAACGAAGCATTTACTTTTAAAAGACAGACAAATTTTAAATATAATTTTAATTAGTTTTATATAAATTTGTAGGTTTTATTGAAACTGAGCAAAATAATAAAATAGTAAAACAAATGCACTGGTGCTGGATTGGGGTAGGATGGGATTATTGTGATAAAGACAGATTGACACAATTGATCAAAGTCTTTCGGCCCTAACCATAGTAAACCATAGTTAGTTGTAATAACGTTAGAAAGTACCAACCACTAGAAATTAAATTAAAATTAAAGTGTTTGTGTGTAGAAAAGTAAGAAAAAGGATACGCGGAGAATCTACCTCCCGAATAGTTTGAGCAAGCTCTGCCTTCTGCTGTTCAAAATGTTTCAACTTCGCCTCAAACTCCCTGAAAAAAAATTAATAGTAAATTCCAAAAAAACGCAATAAAAGAAAAATATACAAACAAAACACCATCAATTTAAAAAGTATAAATAAGTGGGAGTAGCCCAAGTACCTCTGATTTATAAATTGTCAAGCTAATACATACGTAAACAGTGTTGAGAAATCAATAACTAATTAATAATCAATTTTAATTACCTAACTAATAATAAATATGACATGACAATAACCTACTTAATTTCAGCATCATGAGATCTCTTTAGGAATTGTGATCTAACTTCACGACAGGAATAGTATCTGAAGGGGGCCGGCCTTGCCACATCTCCATTAATGGCATAGCCTTCCTTAACATTTTCTGGATCCTTAAAACAACCAAAACACCATTAACACATAAAATTAAATTTTATTTTCGAAATATTCGTAAAACCAAACAAATAGAATGTGGATGGTTAAAAATACTGGATTTTTGAAAAAATTAGTTTAAGGTAAAAATTTCTGAGACAGCAAGAAATTTTTAAAAAAGCGTATGACAAAAATATAGATATAAGGGTGTGGCACTGGCAGATATCGGGGGGAGGGGTGGGTTTCGAAGAGGCTGCCTCCCCCTCAAAAAAATACCCAGGACTAGTTTATCTAGACTGTTAGTCCATTTTCGAGTTAATCTCATAACTATTCCCAATAGTCAACAACAACAATAACAACAACAACAACAACAGCAGCAGTATGTACCTTCATTAAAGCATCTCGCAGTTTTTCTTTGCTCTCAATCAACACAATCTGTTCAATCCCGTGCTGATCAATCAGAGTGTTCAGCACGACCGGGTCCTCAACGTGGATCATGTCCAGAAGGGTATCAAAGCAACGGTCCGGCCTGTACGGGCCCACATCATGCGGCGTCTCAATAAACCTGGAAGAAAAGCAAAAGCTCGGACTGTTGGCTCCTTAGTCGAACGCCTTAACCACTCGGCCGTCACGGTACATGTACCATAGCTGCCACCGGGAAGAGTTTAGACAAAATAATTAACAAATAAAGCTAGAGATATTATTACGTCCACCGATCAAAGAGAGGTGACCACTGGTCAATGCCCCTAAGCACTGTCGGGGGCTGAAATAAAGTAAAATCAACTATACTGGTTTCAATGGACAGAATATTTTCGAAATACCAAGCAATACGTAAGCACTTACGGAGACACAATAATGGTAGGCTTTTGAAATCGGTGATGTCGTCGGGCTATGTCCCGCATAAGGGTTTCCAGGAGATCTCGATCCTTGAAATTGTCACAGGTAAAGGACTGGATTAGGTGGCCGGTCAGGCAGCGCTCGATGGCCCCGGCCCACTTTTCCTCCTTCAGGCTCATGTAAAGACCTGAAATTAAAGACAGGCAAAAAGGACATACGTAGTTAATTAATAGTAATTAATAAATTAACACACAGTGAACGGACAGATAAAACAGGATAAGCCAGCAAATCACACAAAGTTTAGTTCTGCGACATTAACCTATCGCCGAACTGTCCAAAAAGTCCCTAAAAATGTTCGTTTCCAGGAATGGATTCGGGTAAAAAGTTCTCGATTTGAAAATTTTCGCGAAAACCTATGCCTAGTGTACGTGATCCAAGGCAGTCAATTTAAATTCTGCCATAACAGTCTCCCAAACAGGAAAACCCTCGACAAGAAGAAGGAAGGGGGGGAAGACATACCAAGGGGGCCTTTTGGAACTTTGGCAAATCGGGCCCGATTTCTCTCGATGGCCGAAACCAAATCGGCCATTCCTTCGCCAAATCGACGCATTCGATCCGAGCGACCTGCCGTCAACTGATTCAGCGAAATTTGAACGGATCTAGCGTGCTGCTGAATATCCTGCTGTTGTTGACTGAAATTAAGACAATAAAAGAGAAGGAGGGATAAAAAATTAGCGCAGCGATAATACTACTTCCATAAACAAGAAGACTAATTAAGGGTACGTAGTACTAGAAGCCTACATGAACTGCTAAATAAATAAAAACAATAATTAAAAAGTGAATATATTGCATAATTAATTATTATTAAATCACACAAGATGAGTCAGGAAAACATTTGCGCTTCCGTATATTTCAAGCTTCCCTGTTCCTTCCAATTAAAAAAACAAGCATGATACTGCATAATAAAGTGCCATTTGCAACATAAGAATGTTAACATTTGTAACAAATTTCAGTTCAAATTGACAATCAAAATGTCTTACTTTTACCGAAAATTCACAACACCCCCCCCTTCCCTCAAGTAAACGAAAAAACCACCCATATCTACCTACCAACCACCCCGTAAGACAAGTATACCTCTTTCAGTCAACTTGTAAAAATTATATGACGACAATATGTTTATGTGCTAACGTACGTAAGATTATGACACTCTTCCGATAGTGCCTGCTCATTACGTCGCAGCTGGTCAGCCTCATTTGCATAATTTTCACACTGCCGCTTCAGCTGTAGCTTTTGGCCCCGCAACTGCTTCAACTTTCCTTCCAGGGCTGCTTGGTCCGCACTTTTATCCCGTTTCATTCTAAACAAGTCAAGGCAAGTCAAGACAGACAGTAAGAAAAAACAGAAAAATCTACAAAAAACTGAACATAGCAAAAACAAATAACCCTGTTAGACTACCAAAAATAATGAACTAAATTTAAGCCCCTGACAATATTATTGTTACAAAAGAAACGTTACACCTTTGTACTGCAGCTTACTCTCCGATCCCTCTGTCTCACTTACTACTGGCTCTTTTCCAAAGACTACCTATCCAAAGCGAACATAAAGTTGTGTCGGAAAAAAGTCTCATTAAACTCCCACAATGCACAAAGCAAGTATAAAGGTTTTTTGCTAGCAAAATTTCGGGATATACCGCAACATATTTTTATTTATGGACCACCACCACCACCACCACCTCTATAAGAAGGACTCCAGTATGCTAGTACGAAAAAATTAATTTTGCACCAAAAACTCACTCAGCACGACGTTTCTCCAATTCCACTTCGGTAGCCTTCAAATCCTGTTCCAGTTTCTCAATCGTAGACTCTGCTCTTTTCACCGTATTCTGAAAAAAAGAAAAAACACACCTACGTAAATAATCTTGGAAGGTTTGTCAGGCGTCTAAAGGAGCAAAGAAATTGGACTGTCGTCGTTCAGTATTTCAAAAATCTCATCTCAAGGCTTTAGGCTGCTAATGACACTCAGCCTGGAAATACTGAAAAACAAGAAAATAATAAAGACTGATGTAACGAAAAGCAAAGTCTTAGTCCTAAACAGGAGAGAGTGAGCCAATTATGCCAGGTATCAGACTTTAAGACTGAAAACGTGGCTGTGGTCTATGGACGCTCTTTGACCAGCCAGCCAGCCTATTAATAAAAAACTGTCTTCACCAAGAAAACAAAGTAAATGCGGGCCAGCAGGCGGATCCACGAAGGATACAATGCATTAATCATAGAGAAATAATGAAAAACGCCTGCCTGCAGTCACTAAGGCAAAAGCCTTAGTCCGAAACAGGAGAGAGCCAATAGGCGCGGTATTTGTGAATAGAAACCTTCTTGTTCTATCAAAACAATTCCTAAGGCGCCTATGCCCTCCCACCTGTGCTTGGAGGACAGCGGTCTTTGTCTTTTCCAGTGTAGACTGTTGCTGAGCACAGCGAGTCTTCAGCTCAGCATGAAGGGCCTTCTGTTCCTTGTCTGTCCGACCCATTTCCAGAATCTCCTGGCAAACCTGATTCATACGTTCCTAGAAAATAATGAAAACAGAATAGGTAACAAAATTGGAATCGGAATGAAAATAGAACAAAGCGAACTAACCCAACTGAAAAGAATCACCAGTGACTATAGCCTTCAAAACGACAGTGTCAATAAAGTTACCTAGCAGAACGTCGGATTACGAATTAAGTAATTACGTAGATAATTATTAATCTATTAATTAGCCAGCTGTTTAGCACCAACTGAGATATCGTAAACTTTATAAAATGTCCAACCTCATTTTCTTCAATCTGTATTTCCAGGGCGTTTTTCCGATCACGAAATTTCTCCACAGCCAACTCCCATTCACCGACTTTCTAGAATAGAAAAAAATCTGTTAATGCTGTGCTTATTCTAGGGATTTCTTTGAGGGGAGGGGACTTCTTGGTGGCCCCTCAAGTCTGATGGGCAAGGAATATTTGGGGGTGGGGGCAAAATTTTTTTACCTTCTTGGATTAGACACCGAAATCCGGTGATAATAAAATTACAAAAAAATATGCTAAAAATAGCGCTATTTTTCTAGCATGCACTGTAAAAGTTGATTATCGCAAAAATAAGCAGACTTAGTGTTGAAAAGGGCAAGAAATGAGGAAAAATATCCGGCGAAGCCGGAAAATTTTTGAAAATTTGGCCTTCCTGAGCGACGTTTTCAGGGCAAAATTTGGTACCAAAAGGGGCACCCACTTTCTTGGGGAGTGGACAATATTTGGGGAAGCGTTAATGCGGGGATAGTATATATGCGCACGAGTACGACTGTGTAGTTAAAAACACAGTATTGTGAGATCACTCACAATAATGTTAGGACTGACGAACTTTCATAGCAGGCAAAGAAGGAATAAAAATGATTTAACCCATACGAGATACGAACATTCTAGATTTCAATTTAATTTTGAATAATCTAAAATAGCTAAAAATTAAAAAAAACTACACCGAGCTGTTCTAGGGCAACAACAAACGTTGGGAGGATCAAAGGCAGCGAAAAGCAGCAGATACGCTTACTTTTATACTGTAAAGACAGAAAAATAACGATTTTTTTACCAAAAACATTAAGCAAGGTTAACAGAATGTTTTTACCAAAACCTCTTAAGGTGCTGGTATCGCTTTGTGTAAATTCGACCTTACAAGCTTCAATTCTTCATGAAAGTGGATAAAACTTTCCAAATACATTATTTTCGTGCTCTTTAACATTCTGGGACCAGTCCCGGATTTTTAGGTTTAAAGATAAGAAAGTTTTGGTTTTGCCCTTATTCTCTCAATACATAGTCGCTACACCGGATTGGTTGTTATGGCTGGAAAGAGGGCACCAAAATGAACATTTTTGCTTTTACAACTTTTGAGCTACCTCTAGTGGTTAAGGCAGTATAAGCCAAAAACGATTTTTGGGGTAAAAAAATGGCCATTTTTGACGAAATCAGTTTTTTCAAAATTACTGCCAAATCATACAGATAATTTCGGCTTATTTATACTCAATCGATACACCGTCCAATTGCGCATTTTATCAATACCTATTCGCTGGAGTTCGTTGCTTTAAGCTAGGGAATTCGCCGAAAAACCATTTTGGCAAAATTGCGATTATTTTGTTTTGAACATTGATTTCTCAAAAACTGCCCAATGGATTCGCGTGATTTTTGGCTGAATGAAAATTCGCCCTATTGCGGAGGGACATTTTTCTTGGTTTGAGCTAAAACATCTCCAGTTGTGAGAAAACTGAATAGAAAGTTGCGAAATTTCGTGTCATCGCGCATTTGCCGGATTTTCTGGAGTACTGGGACTTGTTGAGCCAAATCCGAAAAAATGTCCCTCGGCCCACATGTCCTTCATACCATGGCACAAGAAAAAAATTTGGACGATGCTACAGTTTTGAGAAATCGATGTTCAAAAACTTTTGGTCTATATTCAGTCTGTCAGATGTCAGCATGTCGGAAGTTTTTTGCTATATTCTTGCCAATTTTGCTAGTTTCGTAAGTTCATGTTAATGTACAGATTATAAGCTTTAAAACGATGTATAAAGCTCTTTCCAACTCCCAAAATTGCGAAAGTTATAGCGTTTCGAAAAATCACCACAAAAGCACTGCACAAAAGGATACCAGCACCTTAAAATAGATATATTCCAAATTCTGGACAGTTTCAGCAAATCAGACAAAAGAAAACCAAAAATATGGAAACGGAGAACAAGTGAGACGATTTTCAAATTTGTCATGAGATACCCAAGAAGGCTCCAAACACAGCTAATCAGCAAAAGAGCAATGCAAAAACACAACGATTTTTGTGTTGTAATTGCAACAGCAACTACAAGGGGCAAAAAGGTGGTATTAAAATACAGACTACATATACCTCTTCCTGTAGACTGCAACGACACCAAGCCAGTTTAGCCTCCAGCCCTCTGAGTTCAGTCTTGCTCTTTCGCAGACTGGCATACAACTCCCGTTCACGCTTCAGCTTCCGAAGTTCAGCTTCAACCACAGCCAAATCCTAACACATCGTACAAATAGACAACGAATTGTTACAAAAAAGTTAACTAGAAAATAGACTCGGGACTTTGGGAAGGTTGTGAAGGATATTGTGTCGTCACCAAAAAAAAGGACACAAAATTTCCCAACCAACACAACACAGTTTTGAGGACATTAACAGATAGCATACCCCTCGTGAAGTGACAATATTAAATAGGTATAAAACAAGTACTTTACTACGTACATAGTAGATTTAGATCTGGCATTTTTTAGTGGGGGGGGGGTGGCCCCCCACTTTTGGCAGCCCCCCCCACTTTCATCCCCACCACTTTTCGGCAAGCCCCCCCCCACTTTTTTGGGGGTCGCCCAAAAGCGTCGAAAAATTAAGTTTTTGAGGTCAAATTTTCAAAAACTTTCTGAATTTTTAGCTAATTTATGGACTTATAAGTTAATTTTAAGCTTAAAAGCATCGATTTATTTTGTGTTTTTACCTAAAAAATGCTAATTTTTCGTTAAAAATTTTGGTATTGTATACCTTGGACTCGCCCCCCCCCCACTGTTCGGAAGCCCCCCCCCCCCCCACTTCCCCCTCCCTGGGGGGCAAGCCCCCCCCCACTTTCAAAACCCTAAAAAATGCCAGTAGACTACGGGCAGTTTCACACTAACTTCGGCACTACCTTTCGACATCGTTTCAACAGGCTGACAGCTTCACTGTTTCTGGCCTCCGTAGCGGCGTACTGAATTCGCAAGGCTTTGATACGGGTAGATGAAATGAAGAGCTGTAACAATAATGAAAATATAGAAAATTAAATTTAAAATGCCCGCAGCTGATGTTATATACAGTACCATACCAGCCGGTTCGACTACACTTTCAAATTAATTAATCCAACTGTAAAAGAATAAATAGTATTATTTCTACAATTTCAAATTAATTAATCCAACTGTAAAAGAATATATGAATAGTATTAGGGCAAAAACAGAAGAATAAACAACGCGAAGGCTGATCTTCCTCAAATTTTTTTCATTTCAATCAAATTTTAAGTCCAGAACAGCCCCTCCCCTCACCGACTGGCTATAATCGTCAGTTTCTTTAGAGCTGGCGGAAGCCCATTAACCAGCCGTTGGCAACATATGATACTTTCCATCAAATACCTGAAAAAGCTTCTTTGGGTTGGAGGTTCCAATAAATTCCCGACCCATATCCTGATTTAGCATAATCACCGGATTATCTAACTAAAACGAAAAAGTCACAGAGATAACAGTTTAATTAATTTAGCTAAAACAATGAACAATACAGTTGTTGCCACAGAAAAAGAAACAACAAGGACATAGATTGCATCTTTCGCTCATATATCCAATATTATACACCTCCAAACATAGTACATTGTACTTAGAAGTTTACAACATTTGCACAAACTGCAAATTTGCAATTAGGCTGTCTCCTGTTTCGGACTAAGGCTTGAATTTAACAGTGATTGCAGGGCAGGCGCAAGACTGCTACTGATTAAGTGCTGACAGCAGAACACAGCAAGCTTGCTATACCTACCTGTATATTGAAATAGCTCAGAATTGCGGACAGATCGGAAGCTTTGGTTGAAACAACCTTGCCTGAAAACAGTGTATACGTACATTACTAAATATTTTCAATTTACAGAATAGAGACGTTTTCTGCTACACAAGACACAGTTAGTAAGTACATATATATACACGTGCGTACACGTGCTGTCTATTATGTGTTGAGAATTAATTTCCCAAAGGCAAACAAGTCCATTCTGAAAGAGTTGCACCTAAGGGGAAGCAGCTAAAACAAACTAAACTAAAACTAAAAAACAATGTCACAGGCACTACTGCTAAATTCTGGGTTTTTTCTAGGCAAAAATACGTGGGGGAGGAGAAGGGATCGAATGGACGGAACTCAAAATGTGGAGGCCCTACAGTAAAAAAACCTCAGCTAGTGGCATTGTTTTAGTGGATGCCAACTTTCTGGAGCCCCCCCCCCCCCTGCCCTCTCCCCAATTTTTGACGAAAAAAATTAAGCTTTCAAAGTCAAATTTCAAAACTTTTCTCAATTTTTAGCAAATTTATGGATTGTGTTTTTTATCTTAAAAATGCTAATTTCTCGCTAAAAATTTCGGTATATTTATGCCATGGACCTGCCCCTCTCCCACTTTTCGAAAGCCCTCTCCCCAGTTTCAAACTCTAAAAATGCGAGCCCTGCTAACCAATATCAGAGGCTGCGGGAGGGAGAAGGGGGGGGGGGAAACGGGGAAATTTCTGGGGAGAATTACAAAATTTCAGGCAAACAAAAGTGTTTTCTGCGATTCTGAGGAATAACAGCAAAATTAGCGAAACACTACCACTCCTAGTGGGACAAACACATAGTATTTATGACAAACCTGACTCGCCGTTGATCAATTGATAGGCGGACGATTTGGGACGAATCTTTCTCACAACCTTTATCAACGTTCCATACTGGCCAGGTTCGTAGCCTTCGGTGCCCTCGTTGTCCAGAATAATCCGCACCTCTGCCAGGCTACAACACAAAAAGGGATAAAGGATATCATTATTAATAAATAATAAAATTAATATAAATATATTATAAATTAATTAATATTAATTAACAAATATATACTAAGAATTGAATGGATCAGGGTCGTAATTTTTAAGGGGGGAGTCAGGCAGGCTCTCTCCTGAGCGACCTCGTCCGAGTTGTTAAATTTCTGCAGATTTGAATTGTGTTGCGTCTTTTCAGCTCAAAATGTCTATTTGCAGTTTAAATCCAAGCATTTTTGAGAATGTTTGGCAGCTTTTCAGAATACGCACAGAATCAACAATGTTTGGATTTTAATCATAACGAAAATCCGGCCCTGGCACATAGCCAGGATAGGGGGGAATTCTCCTTACCCCCTCCCCTCAGATTTTTTCCGTGCCTTTAAAAACTAAAAAAATTTCGCGCCTTCGGCTTCAATTTAGCTTTAGCTTCACGAAATTAGGATCCCTAGTAATATCTTAATGCCAAACTGAGTACCACATAGCAAATTTGGTGTGGTTTGAGTTTGACTAGACCAGACGAATTAGAAAACTTTCTCAGCTTCTGGGGGGGGGCTCCGCCCCAGAACCCCAAATTTATTCTAAGCTAGTGCTCACCATTTTTAAGCAGAACATTTTTATATGGGATACAGTTTCAGTTTTAATACATTGCAATCTGTGTTATATATATTTGCATCCACACATTCACGGATACTGACACACCATCTACCTGCATCCTTTCTTGATATAGTTATGCAACTGATCACCGCGATTCATCACCGAGGCTTTGGCTCCCAGACCCACGGCCAGGCCAGCCATCAACGCTGACTTTCCGCCTAAAATTAATTAAAAAGTTAACGAGTAAATTAGTAAAGCTACTGAGCTAGAAAGCTACTAAACAATTTTTGCTTTACGTTTAGACTTAAAATTGCTATAAAATGCTATAGCAATGTTCACTAGAAAATCAAAAATCGATTTTTTGCTGGCAATTTAGCAAATGAAGTCCGATCGAAAAACTTTTGGTACTTGTGTAACGGTAGTGACCCCCCTCTGGTGCAAATTTCTGTGCTACCCATGTGTAGCGTGAGCAATAAAAATTTTGTGAACCCAGGGTTTTCTTTTTGTGTAAAATACTGTGTATTTACACAAAATAAATAAATTTACACAGTGAAAAACTAATTTACACACCAAAATACACAGCCACATTTTCGAAAATTTTTGCAAAAAGTGCTCTGAAAAAATAGTTTTCAAGCCCTTCATATTTAAAATAGCTTTAGCTTTTAGCAGGGGGCTGCCGCCCCCAGACCTCCACCGCTTTCCAATCATTTACCATGGTTTTCTGCATCACGAACATGATTATAGGTTGTTTCTGCAAATACATCTGCTTATCCGGTTGCGTAAAATTTATTCACGTACAGCGTGCAAATATTTGTAAGATAGTATAGTAATATAGCTAGTACATACGATTCAATATCGTTTCTTGAACCAGGGGCGGATCCAGGGATGGCGGGGGGCGCCCTCCTCCCCGTCGCGATTCGAAGGCAGGAAAAATTTAGGAGAGAAAGAGGAAAAAGGGCAAAAAACAAAATTTCTCGCCTTCGGCGCGAATTTCCTACATTTTAACCACATATTTATTGCATTTATGAAGAAAAAGCTTGAAATGCATCCGATTTTTCGGAGAAAATTACCACTTTTGCCTAAAAATGTCCAGAATTCTTAAGAATTTTTTAAGAGTTTATGAAAAGAATTAAAGATCCGAAGACCGATTTTATTGCAAAGACAAAAATTTCTTCAACTTCTGGGGGGGCTCCGCCCACCAGACCCCCCGCTGGAAACATTTTACCGCCCCCTCAGGACATCCGCTAGTGTCTTGTACATATATATCTTTTATCATAAAAAGCAGTCTGAGCCACAAAAATTGTTGCTGTCTAGCACAATAGGTATATATTCAAAGCGAAAGCTAAAAGAATGCAACTGTTCAATGCATTTTTGCCGATAATTTTAAAAAATTTCTCAACTTCTAGGGGGGGGGCTCAGAATGGGTGTTTTCTGTCCATATTATGGAAAATTCCCCTACAGCAATTAAAGCTTCAAACCTTTTAGTACGTAACCAGAATGTTTGTGAAAAAATTATTCCAAAAAGTTGGAAAATTAAAGAAATGGTTTCAGTAGGCGAAGTTTTTTCAGAAATTAGAATTTGTCCAATCCTAGTTTTGGCATTTAATGGATTATATAATCTTTTTAGACTTTTCCATTGCGAATTTTATTACAATTTACAAAATTTCCTCAGCGTCTGGGGGACTCCGCCCCCCAGACCCCCCGCGTGGGTTCTTCTGCGTTACACGGACGTGTCCCCCACGGACGTTACACAAGTGCAGTTGTCAGAACTTTTGATTGAATGATCCGAAAATAACATTGTTGCAATAAAATAACGCTTAAGGTGGTGGTATCCTTTTGTGCAGTGCTTTTGTGGTGATTTTTTTGAAACGCTATAACTTTCGCAATTTTGGGAGTTGCAAAGAGCTTTATACATCGTTTTAAAGCTTATTATCTGTATATACATTCACATGAGCTTACAGAATTGGCAAAATTAGCAAAAAATAGCAGAAATTTTCTGACAAGCTGACATCTAACAGGATGAATATAGACCAAAAGTTTTTGAACATCGATTTCTCAAAACTGAAGAATCGGCCAAAAGTTCTTTTTGCGTCACGATATGAAGGACATATGGGCCGAGGGACATTTTTTGGATTTGGCTCAGCAGGTCTTAACGGTCGAGAAAATCGGCCAAATGCACAGTAACACGAAATTTCGCAACTTCGCATTGAGTTTTGAGAATCAATATGTTTTAGCCCAAACCAAGAAAAACGTCCCTCCGCAGAAGTGCGAATTTCGATTCTGCCGAAAATCTCCGGAATCCGTCGAGTAGTTTTTAAGAAATCGATGTTCGAAACAAAATAATCGCAGTTTCGACATAATGGTTT
This sequence comes from Trissonchulus latispiculum, assembly GCA_030248195.1. Classification (NCBI taxonomy): domain Eukaryota; kingdom Metazoa; phylum Nematoda; class Enoplea; order Enoplida; family Ironidae; genus Trissonchulus; species Trissonchulus latispiculum. The sequence continues at coordinate 90,339 of JASAND010012498.1, forward strand.
TTCGGCCAAATCTCTAGCTGAAAGCAAAAAAGTCCGGCTAATAGGCATTCATAAAATGTGCATTTGGACGATGTATGGATTGAGTATAACTAAGCCAATTTTGTCCTTAACATGTGGCAGTAATTTTGAAAAAACTGATTTCCTCGAAAATGGCCATTTTTTGACCCTAAAAACAGTTTTTTGCTTATACTGACTTAACCACTGGAGATAGCTTAAAGGTTGTAAGAGCAAAAATGTTCAGTTTCGAGTCCTCTTTCCAGCCATGCCAACCAATCCCATGTCTTGTCTACCTACTGGGAGCTTAAGGCCAAAAACCAAAACTTTCTTATCTTTTGACCTAAGAATACGGGACTGGTCCTAAAATGTTAAGGAGAACGGAAATAGGTTGTTTCAAAAATTTTAGCCCTTTGCGTAGAGGATTAAAGCCGTAGGAGTCAAAAATACCCGAAAGGAAACCAGCACCTTAAATTTATTTTATTTCGTATTATATCTCAAAAACAACACTTTTAGATTTTACACAGCTTCAAA